>JAYJMH010043994.1:0-14628 GCA_036873815.1 Phacellophora camtschatica
GTAAATATTTTAGTTCTGTAGCGTAGTATACTTAAAAACCTGTAAATTTTAAATTGTGGCAAAATGATACCTACCTAGAAGCATGCTCCTTCCCAGCAGAAACAATAAGAAAATCGGGCTGTACATTCGTTGTATGTTATTGCAATAATGGTCGTACAGAAGAAGTGTATTGGTTAAATGGATATTAAATCCAAACGCAGTTAATATTTATGGTCGAGACGTACATGATTTTTTTATAAGAAACTTTTTATCAGAAACTCATTGTTGAAACCCACGAAAATTTAAGAAACTCTTACTAGTGAATGAAAAATTGTTTCTTTAGAAACTTTAGAAATTTTTAATGAAGATTTCATAATGCTTAATGATTTTAATGGAGTGGACATGATGTTATATGATTAATTCAGTGAAGACATTTTTATCCTGTACAATATATACCCAGTTTTTGTAATGTTTTTGTTCAAAAAAGGAATGCATAGTAAAAGAACAGATTTTTTAAATATACAATTAAGAAGCTTTTAAGAAGCATTTACTAGTGAAGATTGATCAAAAATTGTCACAAATTAAGAAATTTTCACTAGTAGAGGCAGTTTCTTACCAAAAAAGCGTGTATTTATGAGAAATATGATTTTAACCCAAGGGGTTTGTTTTGTAATGTTTACAAAATTACAATCCTACTATGGGAAAACACAAGGGAAGGGGGCACATCCAGATGCTATACAAGAAATTGACACAGTTGAATTTAAGGAACTTTTCTTTCACTTTCCGCGTTGTTGATGTCCGCAACAGTTTACCTCCAACCGTTATTATAAGCTCAATATCAGTAAGAGTACAGGGTGTCCTAAAAAGGCTACAAGTTTGCAAAGCTGCTGTGGAGGAGCTACAGTTTTGATTAATTTGTTTCTACTCGAATGCAATATAAGAGGTTTCAACTTAAAATTTGATACCTTGTTTGGCAAAGTTGACTCAATAATAGTTGAGTTACGCTAAATGAAATTGCTAAGTCTGTGTTTCTGCAAAACCGGAGGTTTTGATAATGATTTTCAACATCAAAACCCTGTGACCAGATGAATTTTTTCTGTATTTTTAAACTTTCAGCTGAATTTTTCTCGGGTAAAAATTAATGTGTCAAATCCTGAATTAACTATCGTAAAGGAAATAAGATACATTCAATAATCCAAATATTCAACTTATTACTGCTTTGGAGTCATCTCATAAGTTCATTCATAAGATATCCTCCTTCACCAAGTCAGAGAGTGAGCTTTTTCTCTTGTTTTCTTAGTGTCCTTACCTTCAACCAGCAATTAAATTTTAACATATCGTTGTGGGTTGTCATTCATTCATCTGTACTGTTAAAATATTAATTTCAAAGCTCAATTTTCATAAAAGCAGGAACATCCTTTATTGCAGTTTTAAATGAAGTTTGAAGTTTTGAATTTTATTTATTTTTTTGCGACATTGCAATCAATTATTAAAGTTTTCACCAACACAATAGAAAGGCTAACCTCTGGTTTTACAGAAGGCCTAAACTTTGGTTATCATTGAGCATAACTCAGCAGTTATTCAGTTGATTTTGCCACTCAGTTTATTACATGCAATCAGAAAAAGAAATATAGAAGGTAAAGCTCCTCCACAATAACTTTGAAATGGTGTAGCTTTTTTCTGGGACACCCGGTATTCGAAAGAAAAAACTTGACAAGTTTTAGAGCAACCAAGATGTAAAGAGACAACAAAAAATCCGCAATAAATAGTTGGGAAGATTCGGAAAAGCTTCAAGTTGCAAGTTGCATACTGAAGACAACACAGTTGAGAAAGAATTCAAAAAACAAAACACCAAATGTCGTAAACTCGCGAAGCTGTGTGATGTTGATCCCACAATATGTCAAAACCGGCAGATTTTTTATTTCAACAATGGGCTTGAATTCAAAATAGGGAATGAAAGATAAGTAGAATGAGAAAAATTGAAGTGGGAATAAAATATAAAACTATCCTCTTTCCTCTTTTTTCCCTCTGACCGAAATCAAAACACGGAATGTATGACAAATAGAATGAGACAAATCGAAGTGGGGATAAAATATAAAACTATTCTCTTTCCTCTTGTTTCCCTGTGAACAAATTCAGAACGCGGAGTGTAGGACAAGTAGAATGAGAAAAATCGAAGCAGGAATAAATAAAAAATTATATTTAAATCCTTGACATTGCTGAAATAATACAGCTATTCAGTAACAAAAATGTAATAAAATGTAATTTATTTTACTGAAAGGCTGGTACCCAGGGTACCTGGTCTGGTTTAATTTCATGAAGTGTGTTCTCATGAGTGGGTTTACTGTAGAGTCTGGTTTGTAGCATTTTTTTTGTTGTACTTTGAACCAAACCAATGCAAAGTAGACTGCCTTAAATGGGATTGATTGAGGCAATTTAAAATACTGGTGAATATTAAAGCTTAAAAGTTTTACAAAAAGTTTATTTTGGCTCAGAGAATTGTTCGCTGCACGTTAAAACAACGTTAAAGTGGCCATCATTGAAGTTTTTCGAGAATCTGATTACCTAAGTGCTTCAAAACATCGTCACCTTCATTTTCTGCAAGAGTATGTTTGATGATGTCATCTATCTTTTTGTTTTTTGCTTCCTTTACTCCTTGTGGTGTCTTCAATACTTCTTCCAACAGCTTCATTGCATGTGTTACAACACCTTTCTTGCTGAATGACTGGAAGCCATGACATATAGCGCCAATTAGATTCACATCTATCAGCTTTGGAGTGACGTTTCTAATTTTCAAAATGGATGATAACGCACGATAAACTGTAAGCTGCTGATTAGCATCTGTGGCCAAAAACATCCACTAAAATCGAATAAAAACATGTGAATTAGGGAAAGTACACTGAACGTTGTTCATACAATTTTTATGAAAACAGCTATACCTTCGGCTTCATCCTGGATTTATTCAGAGGCGGAAATTGTGGGAGTGGGTGAGACGAGCGCCCCTAGATCTTTCCGGATTGTCGATAAAATGTCATTTTGTTGGTAATTTTGGGCAACTGTCAGCAATTTAAGCCATTTTCGAACGTTTGGCCGCCCCAGCGTAAAACCGGAATTTCCGCCTCTGGATATATTCTTATTTCTGGGCTGATTTTCAATAACTTTTGCTTCCCTCCATCCTTTCTAAAGACGTCTTTTAAGTTTTTTTCAGGCCAACTTCCCAATGCCTGCATATTTTGTGTAATTTATATATGTAATTTCTGTAATACATATGTAATTTCTGAGATGCCAAAACAATTTGACCCAAATCTCAGCCTGGCGTTTCTTGCAAAGGTTGTTCTTATAAAGAAATGTGTAGCTGATTTCATGCTTATTCTATAGTTACCATATTTTCTGTAATAAACGACCCCGTGATTTTAGTCATTCTTTACTCGATTTTCTAAGGAGCCAAAGATTCCATAAAACTAATAGAGCGACGGCGAAGCAGCATTCGATTCGAAATCTTCAACTTTTTGGGGATCGTTGAAACGAGGCTTTAAGAGTTCTGTTATCGAAGTTCAAATTTGCCATTGCTCAAAGTTTGAATTGCGATTAAGTATCTTTCCAGGGCCCTAAAAGGTGGAGTGTCTCCTAGCGACAGTGGCAAGTTTCCGGGAAACTTTAAATCTTCGAAAACCTTGTGCTATCAGGAGCAGAAGATTTTTGGGAACTTCCACAAACCTACCGTTTTTAAAAGATTGGTTTTAAAGAAGACGAATTCTGAAAAAGAAGGCAACAAAAAAAGAATTGGCTTTAAAGACCACCCCTAAAGTGCCCAAGTAGACTGGCGCGATACTGTGACCGTGCAACGAATCTATTGCCCACCAAGGACACCAAGAAGGTTAGTCTGGCACGATACTGTGACCGTGCAACGAATCTATTGCCCACCAAGGACACCTAGAAGGTTAGTCTGGCACGATACTGTGACCGTGCAACGAATCTATTGCCCACCAAGGACACCAAGAAGGTTAGTTCAATTTGATGAGCGATTTTTAAATACGATTTTCTGATCGTTGATTGGCTCAAACAAAATAATATAATCTCACTTCAAGATTTGACCTTGATTGTCTTATTCTGTTGATGCAGCATTTGCATGTAGCATCAACGCGCCAAAAATCAACCAATGAAATCTCTTCTCTGAAAAATATCCCTGGAATAAGGTTGTAAAAATCATGGGTAAAAGGACTCCATTTTGGTAATTTTAATTAAATCAATCCTAATAACCTTTGACTTGTTATTTTTCGCTTTGTGTCTGCCTTTTATCCGGTTTCTTTTTTAACTGGTGGATGTGTTTTCGCTCCACTAATTGGTTCAAATTCGAAACGGGCATGAAGCGAAGAATAACAAGTCAAAAGTGAGAATTAATTCAATTAAATCACAAAACAAGAATCTATTTTCCCATGTAAAACATGTAATTATATACCTGGAACTGCCTTTCTGTGATTTTATTATGCTCCAACAATTTGTTCATGACTAATGTCACAACTGCATGATGTTTCTTCATGGCTGCTAACCCAAGAGGTGGCATTTTAGCCTAAATTCCAATAAACATTCATTCATAAAACTGCACGAAAATAAAAATTGACTTGAAAGTAGTAAAGATTTAACGAATAAGCCCAATTAACATAACATATATTATCAAATTAAATTTATAACACCATTAACGTTGCTCGAATAACGTACCGATTGAATCATACCATATGCGTTTCCGTTTGCATTTGCGTTTGCGTTACGGTTGCGTTTGCGTTTGTAACTTAACCGTAACCATAACCATAACCGTAACGCAAACGCAATGGTAACCGTAGCCGTAACCGTAACCGTAACCGCAACCGCAAACGAATTAAAGAATAATAAAATTAAAAAATTGGTTAAATATTCCATGTTAAGATCTTTCTAAAAGCTATTGTTTAAATCGAGGATCCATTAACGTCTAAAATAGAAATTTCTGCATGAACCTTGTCAACACACCAGACAATCTTTTGTGTGCTTTCAATCATCTACTGACTTGACGAAGTTCTCAATCAAGCAATTTTCAGGGTTACAAATTTTAGAAAGAGACATTCTTAACCTTATTGTGGGATTGTACAGCGATCAGCAATTATCAAGATTTAAATATAACATTTTTACGGGCTTCTTCGGTAATAATCAGCGTTTAGGTACCAACTTTTACGGGCGAATTCCGGCCCAGGGCCACAAAACGTTTACCCTTGCCCCCCCCCCCCCCAATTCTCAACGCTCCTAACTGTACAACATTGTTTTTGCATTACAAAAGATACTAGATATTTGGCTTTAGCCTCAATGTTTATCAAATCATTATATTGCTGTTCTATTTTTCTCCTGAAGATTTTGAGCCTCAGATTGCTAATTTGCAGTTTCTTGATAGCGATAATTCACTGTAGCTACTGCACAAAATTATCGTTTGATCCTCAGAGCTGTAAAATATCCTAATACGAATTCAAAATGTAGAAAACAAAAAAAAATATACTGGACAACTGAACAGATCTTAAAATCCCAATAAAAATTATTGGAAAAAATGAAAAGAACTAGAACTAGTGCTGAGCCTTGTGGAACTCCACATGTTAGAACTTGTGAAACTCCACATGTTTCCAAACCCCATAAAGATTTAATTCTTTCTGTAATGCATTCTCACCTCACCCTCTAATTCCAAATCAGCACCGTAGTCAATCAACAACTCTGTGGTTTCGAAATTTCCAAGAGATGCAGTGTTGTGGATTGGAAAATTCCCTTCCTAGAAAAACAAGCTATTAAAATCTTGCGTGGAAATTCTATTAAACATTCAATTGGAAACTGTTTTTTTTATAGCTAATATAGTTCAGTAGTACATTAAATTTGAAAAAGATTTGAATACTCTTTTCCGCAGAGGCTAACTTACACGTTTGGTTTCGTTCGTTCTTCGTTCACTCGTTCGTTCTTCGTCGTTCATTCGTTTCGTTTCGTTTCGTTTCGTTTCGTTTCGTTTCGTTTCGTTTCGTTTCGTTTCGTTTCGTTTCGTTTCGTTTCGTTCCCATAAATTTTAAAGTAACCCAAAAATATCAAAATCTGGTTATTCTTTACCATAAAATGTAGGACATTTCTACGATATACAGGTTGCAGTCATGTTTCATAGTGTCTGAGATCGCTTAAGTCAATAAAAAAGGGATTGCAATTCAATTTATAATCTGTGAAAAAATGTTATCCAAAAAAAATGGATGATTGATGTACATGAACCTAAAAGTATCATTTCTTGAAAAATCTTTACATAAAAATATCGGACTTTATCCAATTTTATGTGCAAAGGAAATACTATCAATGAAAGAGGCTTGAAACTTGCGAATTTGTACTTGGTTTGGCTTTCTGATCATCAAGGAAATGAAACCGAAAACAGCATACAACACGACAAATATGGTCTAAGAAGAATCACCAGCAATTTTTTATTAATCTACTAGCAACAAGTATACGATATTCTTTGAATAAAATGTCCTTCGATGATACGAATGTCTTGAACGAAAAACTCTGGGAAAAGCAAGAAGGTTCGAAAATATGAATGAAAAACAAAATGAGCATGAAAGGAAATCGTATGATGTTCAAAAAGTTTGATAGCAGTGGTGGACTGGCTTACAATTAAATAACCGGCCAATTATATGTAAAAGATGGCTGTTTCTCCTAAAAATGGATATTTCTTCTCTTTAATAAAAAAACGAAAAAGGTCCCTTTTCAGCAATGCTTCATTGTTCATGCGCCAGTCCGCCACTAGGTAATAGATATCAAAAGTAAATACCCCCAAACAACCTTGTTGGCTTTATTGACTTCAGCCTCATTTTCAAGAAGTTCTCTGACTACTTCGACGTACTTGGGCTCCGTAACATAGTTTGTTGTTGCAAGGAAAAGGGGTGTTTCTCCTGCCTGCAATAAATCAAAAATTAAATTTGACATCATGATTTCGTAAGATGAAACTGTTCGATTGTCAAGCAAAATAATGGAGAATTTTTCAAAGCGTAAATTTTAAGCCTTAAGATGTGAGTGAACACGGGCATTAGGAAAAGTAAAGATAAATTTTATTACTTTGTCCTTTTTTTGCTCTACCTGTCCTACATTTTGATTTGTGCAGTCACGTGACAAAAATTAAAACATGGAATGCAGAATGAGAGAAATGAATGAAATCTTTACTTTTCCTAAAGCCCATGATGTGAATGCGATATAAAATACATTGTCATTTCTCTCGAATCTATTGTTTTACTAATTTCACTATAAATTCTATTGGCCTAAATAAATTCTAAATAATTTTTAGTGGCCTGAATGAAATTTTAAATTAATTTTTTTAATGTAATTGAAAATCTGTTGGCCTAATCAACTCTTATTAGCATCATAAAGCAATTCTAAAAGAAAGAATTTTGTCTTCCATTGTTTGTACATTCCTGACTGATAATTAGGAACTCCACCAATAGGTAAGCGAAGCAACAAACAAACATGACGAAATGTAAACAAACGCTGCAAAAATAAAATATAACAATTAAGTTCATCTCTTTTCTTTGCATACAAACAAAAACACAGGGAAACGAAACAAATCTAAGATTGGTGCTATCAGAAAGGGCGTTCGTAATGTCATCACCTCATTCTCTGTTTGCTTCACTCCTTCGGCTATCAGTTTCTTGACTTTGTCCACGTCGCCATTTTTTGAGGCCAAGCGAAGGTCTTCTTCAGCCATGCTTCCAACACTGCGCTACTTGACATGAATGAGAATCTATTTGACAGCACTAAGACGCTTTGAAAGTCTTTGGTATACGGCTTTTCTCATTATAAAGCTTCCCTTGAAGAGAAAACAATGAGAAAAGGCGTCGTTCCATTTCCGGAAACAATCATAATCCTTTCATGTTGGAAAGATATTTATCTTGACTATTCGTCCGTCCTTCACGGAGGCTGAAACACAAAAGTTTTCAGAGATGTTTGATAATAAAAACTCTTCCTTCATTCTACTTTTTCCGTACTGTTGTGACTTGCAATTTCGCTAAAAAAAACATGAAACTTGTTGATAGTCATTTAAAATCAAGAACAAAATTTGAAACAGAATCCTTGATGTACAAATAAAGAAAAAATCATTGTTATTTCCTTTGTTAAACCATGTTAAATTTTAAAGCTTTTTATCAGTTTAGCTGATGAGACTAGAAACCTAAATTAAATTATTTTGATGGTCTAAAAAGTGAAGAAAAGGGCAACTTTCAGTGTGAAAAATGTTGGAAAAGAAAATGAAAAATAGCTGACTGATTTTGTAACGTTTTTGAAAGCATATATTCGTAAAGCACAACCTGAATGTTTACATCTTTTTACTATCAGCAATTATTCATTAGCTACATGTTCAGAAACGCCCGAGAAAAGGGGGAGTTGCAAAGGAACAAGAAGGACATACGTGCTCTTTACGTGTAATACGTTAATACGATTTTAAGTCAATTTTATGGCATGCTTGTTTGTTTGTGAAGTAACCCGTACCATGACCGCCGAGAGGGGGTAGCCGGGGCCCATAGTTATGATTGTAGGGGTTAATTATTTTCTTGTATCTGTTAAATGTATCTGTTGCTTTGAGGAGCCTCTGCACAATGCCTGTTACATTAGCTTCGGCAGAACGATCTTTCAGCAAGCTACAATTGGTTAAAAGTTTGCTGTTAAGTACCATGGCTCAGGAAGGGCTGCTTGATTTGGCCGTGTTGAGCATAGAAAGCGATCTTTCGAATAAAGTAGACTTTAGTGACGTATTTAAGGTATTTGCACTACTAAAAAAGGCCCGCAAAGCTTTATTTAATATTTATGAAATCTCTTTTTAATGAAGTAGAAGTGAAGCTTAACTAAATTATTTAACTTTTTTGTACTGAATGACAATAAAAAGAGTGAGGTTTATTTTATTGTTATGGTAACAGTTTAGCAAAATTTTGAAATTCAAGATTGCTAGAATGGCTGTCGCGAACTATTTTTGGTTTCCATTTTAAATTTCTAAAACATTAAAATGAAAAATCTTCATAAATGAAACATTAGAATACAAGAACCTGTTATATTTTGAGAGGTCACGACTTCTAAGAGGGCATTTTGGCCTATTGTTTCAAAGAACAGAAAGGGCACATGTGCTTTAAATTAGCAACCCAAAAGGACATTTTGTCTCATAAAAAAAACATTCACGGAATCTTTTTGGGGGCGGGGCAGTATTGTCAGTGTCCCTCGTTCTTCTAAGCTTCTGGCTCTTATGTATCTGGTTTCACTTTCTGAAATGAGCTGTAAGTTGAATTTTCACAAAATTTCATACTTACTCCCATAGAAAAATATAAAAGGCTATATTTTTTGCAGAAAAGGGCAATCTTCCTTCATAAAAAGGAGCACATTTGGTTATGCATTTTACAGGAAAGGGCACTTTTTAGACAAAAAAGGGCATTTTTGGTGGTTTGCTAGTGGGGGGGGGGGGGCACGTGCCCCTCTCGGCTCCCGGTTTCTACGCCACTGAATGATCTGTTTTCCCGAAAGAAACCAACACAGTAGACATAAATCGTTCAAAAAAGATGCATTCAATAGTGTACCAAATTTTTGCACATTCAATAATGCGAGGAATACTACGAACAACTTTTCAAATCACAAAATATACACATGCAGAAAATATTTCCACTGTCATGCAACCAAACCTGCATCATCAAAAATACCGCAAATTTCTTGCGTTAATTGGCTATTTCTAACTACAATTGGTCGTCAGAGATTCGAAAATGTAACAAGTCACAATAACTGGCAAGCTGCGCAAAACTGGACTGACCCAATCTTACCACAAGCATAATAGGCCAATAAAAGTTTCACCCCGGAATTCCTCATCAGATTTTTTTTGTAAGTACGTTATCAGGAGGTATTGATGAATAAACTGACATCGTTTATTGTTTGAAACTTGCCGAATAATGAAAGAATTTTGATTAAAATACAGGAGTGTTTACCCCCTGGAATTTCAGCATTTCATATGCATATTTGGCAAGCCGTGCTACATTTCCCTGATTTCGAGCTTAATTTCAAACTGTTCCCTAAAAACAACACTTTTTCATATTACTTCGTCGATTTCATATTACTTCGTCGTCGTTCTTACTAATCTCAGTTTCTTTGTCTCATTCTCACTGCAAAGGGCAATCAGAACCGAGGCCAGCTCCCCAACCAAAGATAAGGGGCAGCGCAGCGGCAATTTTATCTTTATTGACAGTCTTTTTGCGATGGTTATTCAGAACAGCCAGCGCAGCGGTAAAAAACGCAAAAAGTGAAAGCAAGATACTGAAACAAAATCCCAAAACAAGTCAAAGTCGCTCTTAGATTTAATACCTCAAGTCCTTTTGTTTTCTCTCCGTACTTTTACACCACATCGGAGCAAAGTGTAAATTCGTTCCAGACAATAGCAGAAAAGGAAATACACCTCCTGGTATGGTAACAACCAAGCTTTTTCGCATTTTGATTAGCTTATATACGAAAAGAAAAATAAATCATGAATAATATTGGACTGACTCTCAAGAACTTGGTGAAATTGAAAAGATCTTGGATGTAGATTCCAGGGGAATTTATCCTGAATTACAATCTGAGAAAAAGATTGGAACTTTTCAATTCAAATATTGTAAAATAACCATAAAAGAAAAATGACAAGGACTCGATATAATAAATCTCATTTGATCCATGTGGTCATCACACCTTACCAGATCGACATCACTCAAGTTAAATATTTTGAAGGGGTGGTTGTTAGACTGGTAAGCATCCAGCATCCATCTATTAGACTGGTAAACATTTAGCATCCTGTTGCGACAACTTTTTGACGCACCAATCGAATTACAAGAACTCAAAATAGAATGATTTGAAACGAGGCTATGGTAAACGATGGCAAACAATGGAAATGTTTGCTGACAGTATTTTTCTGAAACGGGCAAATCTTACTTGGCCAAATTTGGAGTCCATAGCTTGTTGGCGTCCAGGCGTTCAGTTTAATAACCACACAGCGATTAGCGTAAGCCACACAGCGATTGGTGTAGCTACACAGCGATTGGTATAGCCACACAGCGATTAGTGTAACTGCAGCCCATGTGACTATGGACATTTTCGAGCCTCTGATAAACTACGTGCATTCGAGATCATTGCTAAACTTTACCAAAATATTACAAACATCGTGTACATTATAACTAACCCCTCGGTTAAAAATTGACTAAAATTCACAAACCCTCGAATTCTATTAACTATGCATATATAATATATATATATGTATATATACTATATTATTCAACCAAATATGAAGGCACTACCACACTCATACAAAAGTTTGGCATGTGCACTGCAGTATGTACAAAAATTGACTCCTCATACACTAAGACCAACAAAAGCAGTAAAAGATATGAGACGGATACGAGAATAACGCTTGTCTACCAACTAGAAAAATACACCTGAGACACGAACGTTTTCCTCGCAACAATAAAATAAATTTTTTTAACAAGACCAATAAAAATAGCTGACGGTAAAACGAGCATAAAAACAATAAAAAATCGTCGGTCAGCAGGGTATTGGTTGATTTTCTTGCCCCAACACTGATATTAAAACCAGGGCTTTCCAATGGAAGTCTAAGCCTGCCAAATTGGGCCCCTTTATACATGTCGAATAGCATATACAGCTCCGAGTAACTCTATTTTCATATATTTATTTGTTCACTACAAGAGAGACAGACACAACTCAGTGCAAGATGTAAAGACCGTAAATTTGTTAGAGTATTTCATGACTCGGCGTAATTGTTCGAGTTTGATTGCAATATAGTTGATTTCATAGATACATAAATTGTTCTCAGGCTGTTTCGTTGATCCAACCAGCTGAAACGTTTCTCCCAGAAAAACATTCAATTTATGAAGCTGATTTCTGCGTCAGTCAACTAAAAGAAAGTTTAATTTTTGGTAGCTCTGGGCCACCATAGTTCTATAACTCGAACTTCCAGTTAATTCGAACTGTTTTGTATAGCCGCCCTTGAAAGTTATCAGTGTTGATTTAGCCACCAGTTGTCTCAAACAGTCACTTTTCAAACAAATTTTCATTTCACTTGAGAATTCAAGAAAGCAGGGCTCGACTGTATATCTGATATCTGTTGAGAAAGCTTCGTTGTCTCGAACAAAGTTTCATTCCCTTTGGGAGTTCGAGAGTTTTTCGTATATCCCTTGAGAGATTATTTAGCCTTAGTTGTCTCGAAAACCCGCTATCTCGAACAAATTTTCATTCCCCTTGACAGTTGGAGACAGTATGGTACAAATGCAAACAAGGACAGATTTTGTAACAATAATGAAATCGACACGATAATTTCAAAGCCATAAGCCATTCAAGACAATGCGAATTCTCTCAAAGCAGAAAATCAAAGCTTGGCTTTATTTGTTTTGATTTTCTGCTCGAGAGAATTAGCTTTGTCTCCGATGGCTAGTCGCGTTGAAATTGGCGTGTAGTAGCATGAGAGTTTTTATTTCATTCAACACTTGAGTCGCTCGTTAATTAGCTAAGTTCGTTAGATTAAGCTACATATATACCGGGCGCGCCAAAAAAAGCGGAAAATCTTTGACGAGCTACCAAAAATCGTGTACTGCACGGATTACAGTGATTAAAGTTGCTTTTCACGTCAAAAGGACTGAACTAGTTAAAAACAATTTTTGGCGATCCTTTTCGACGTTTGTTCTTCAATTATAAGCGATTTTCAAAAAATTGTCAATCTCATTGAAACTCGAAAACATTCAAAAATATTGATATCATTGAAGTCAAACATTAACTTCATGCTTTGAAAGGAAATGAAAAACCTTCATTCAAACTGCAAAAAATGACGCTTGAAAACTGAAAGAGTCTTTGATTCGCAAGAGTCTTTGACATGGTTGCGACTTTGTCCATGTGCTCTAAAGCTTTCGAAATTTGATCAACGTCTTTCAGTGTTTTCGAGATTTTGTGAGATCGACAATTTCTTGTAACGGAAGAACAAGCGTTGAAAAAAATCACCAACAATTGTTTTTAACTAGTTTAGTCTTTTTGACGTGCATATCAACTTTAATCACTGTAATCCGTGCAGTACACAATTTTTGGTAGCTCGTCAAAGATGTTCCGCTTTCTTTGGCGCACCCGGTAGTTGAACCTTTGCAATTTAAAGTCGCTTAAACTCAATTCATGGCTAACTTAAACTGCTTGCATATCCCGCAAGAGCTCTCCGTGTTGATTTAGATTAGGTTATTGCCAAAACTCGTTATTTTGAACGCATTTCCCTGGAGACTTCAAGATACCGGGGTTCAACCGTGCACCTCAAACAAAAGCTGTGAACAGGCGCGGCATTCCTTGCAAGCACGCAGAAAAAGCGCAAATTTTCAACGAACAAACGATGCGAATAATGCATCATAAATCATTCGTGTGAAAATACACACAGAGCGGAGGTGTTCTATTCGCAAAAACAAATGATGTAAATTAGGCCTCTGAGCTGCAAAATAGAAATTTGCAGAGCCAAACAAATATTTTTCTCATTCAGAGTTCAATCAAATTTTCCAGGCGAAAATGAGAGTTAAACGTTGCATTAAGCATAGATTTAACAGAAATGTTTTGCTACGTGACAATCTCTTGAACTCATCTATATTAGCATTTATTTCCAAATGTTAAAAATACATTTTGACTATGTGCTGTAGCAAAACCTCTAAAAATGAAAGAATCTCATTTCTCGTCCCACAAACGCACACACTGTGATTTCTTCACAATACCTAGAAGACGTCTCCCTCCAAAACGTGCGGAACTTTGAATGAAAACAATCAGGCATGTTTTTTTCTGCATGAACGACACTTCTCCAAATATGCTATTTCCAAAACAGTCTATATAAAATAACAACAAACAACCGCACGGTGACGTGGCTAGGCTACTAACCTTGCAAGCATGTTTTTACAAAACGTGTCTCTCCATTTGGCTTCGAGCAGCCAACTTAATGTTGGCATCCGCCAACCCGTGAATTACAATTGAAAATTGGAGTTCTTACATTGGCTTAATCTTTGACCAATTTGTATATCAAATGCTGTGCGCCAAGTTCGCTTGAAACCTCAAATACGTACGATAAGCACAGCAATGTTTCTTGGGTGTCTCTCTTCGAAACAACCTTGGAGAAAATAATTGTTCAGTGAAAAAAAGATGAATATATGATATATATATATCAATGTGCCAACATGGTAAAACCCCTCAAACAAGAACATTAAGAATCACCAAAAATGAAAAATGTACTTTTCAGACCATGTTAGACAAGAATCGTTGCTAACAACTACTAAAATAAACACTGAAAAGGTCATCAAAGTTTCATTAAGTAGCATTTATTCAGCTTAAAAATAAAAAAATAGTGCAAACTGAATGCTCAAGAGTTAGGATCCTCCTTACAAGGTTTTACTGTCAGACATATATTTCACAAGATTTGGAAGAATCTCTTTTTCAAGCCATTTAGACTTATATTTAAAGAAAGAATAAAATTTTATTTTTCTTAAAAATGCTATTTCCGTATGTTCATGAATTCTGATGTTGCAGTCTGCAAATACCCTCTAATGATAAACAACCTCAAAAGAGTCAGCTAGAGGGGTGAAGGCGACTTCT
>JAYJMH010044005.1:0-14627 GCA_036873815.1 Phacellophora camtschatica
ATTTTTCAACAGAAAAATCATTGCAGAAAATTGAAAAGATACAAGAAAGAGCATTAAGATTTTTATACAATGACAATACCACTTCGTATGCTAACCTACCATTGAAATCACAAAGATGTACTATGCACATTTCTCGCTTAAAAGGCCTTTGTAGTGAAATTTATAAAACAATGAAAAATCCTCCTTTATACAGTAAGTCTTTAAGTTTAAAGCAAATTCTTCATTCAAATCTCACAAAAATCCATATGACATAACACATCATAGACCAAATCAAGTTACGGTTGGTTCAAATAGCCTCAGATCCCTTGGACCGAGAGTATAGAACAACTTCTTCAGAAAGCATTGATATTTTTAAGAGAATGATGAAAATATGGGATGGGATTAAATGTAACAGTAATGTTTGTCGACAGAAGGGTCTTAGAAAATGAGCTCAGAAAATGATGTTTTTTGCCAAATGTTTCGTGAAGCAAAACAAAAAACCTAAAAGTTTTTTTCCCCGCATTGTTAATTTAATTTATGATTAAAATAAAAAGTCATGTATATTTAGTCTTATATTGTAAATTTTACTTAGTGATGGTAAATTAGAAATAACTGTTAATATATTCAAAGTAGATTAGTTTCTTTTGTAAAAATTTTGAAGCTATGTGAAATTCAAAAAAAAAAATATTAGATGATGAAATCGCCTAAGATACTGACTGTGCGTTTTAAAATATCTTCTTCAAACAACGAAGTCGTCATCATAATCATCAGAACTTTACATGTAAACACACTTGCAAAATGTTAGATATTGATATATCTTAGTTCTAATAATCTTTATTAAAAAACTTATTAATCTTCTATTAAAAAACTTATTAGTCTTTATTAAAAAACTTATTAGTCTTTATTAAAAAAACGAGCATTTTGAAATGAGTTACACAAATTTAGTCAATTTCTCACTTTGCGGAAATTTGCGGCATAACATCAAAGAAAAACAATATTATGAGATTACTTTCAAAATGGGAACATTGAACAAAATTTATTTTAAAATTACCAATTTCAGTTTAAACAGGATCTAACAAATTCCTATCTGAATATTAAAATACGTAAAAAATCTTGCGAAAATGCAAAGGAAAGGTTGATTGCTTGACATATTAAACGCTATTCATCAAAGACTTGAAACCGCCATTAAACAAACAATCGGGTTAAATTTTTAATTAGTTTGGCGCAAAGATTTCAGCGTGAAAAGCATTTACAATTTTTGCGCTCCTTTCAAGTTCGCGTTTTGGCCCACTTTAGATACCATCCATTTGTTTTCAATAAGATTAGCTTGAAAATGACGTTAGGATTGTCGTTAGGATGACACCGAAACATCGCTTAACGAAGGAGAGTCTCCTCCGCAGGGTATTTTCCTCCGCAGTGACATACTTTTTAAACAGATTAACAAAATGAAATAGACTTGGAGCAAGACTACTCAACAATCTAATTATTATTGCTAAGTTTCATTTAAAAATGCTATAAAAAATCTCATTTTCAATATCAAATATTTAAAATATTTAAATTTTCCACGTGGCAGGTTAAAACCACATTCACAGAGCAAGGGAGAAAATGTTTTCAGCTAATCAGCGCTTCCATTTGTCACCAGTCCGTTTTAGAACTTAGACTGCTTTTATTTCTGCTAAAGACGCTTTTGTATTTTCGGAAAGTCATTTTCAGTATCAAGCAATCAAAAGCAACTTTATTTCACATGCAAATCATAGAATTCACAAAATATTGGGTAAATAAAACAAAAAGTTACAAACATTGCCTAATCTACCCTTGCTAGTTTAATTTTAATATCTTGAGATTATTAAATGAGTGACGAAACACATGGTTTGGTCTGACTTGGACCCACGCTTGGACTGGAAATTTAATTAATATTATTAGTTAGTTTACATAAATCTTTCTTGCGTTTTTATTCGTTTTCTGGCTACTGTGTCGTTGAATGTTGATGAAATGAAATTCTCATGATAAATATGATGATGAAAATAACGACGAATAGTCCCATTCATTTTTCCATTTCGTGCAGATGATATGAGAGAAAACATTTCGTAATTTCAAACAGATATTTCTAGACTGTTTTATTTCCATGTTAAAATTATTCCATATCAGAAAAATGAAATTCGCTTTTTGATATTTATAAAGGCTGATAAAACAAGAAACTGATATACCATATTACAGACAAAAGACAGACAGATAATAATTTCTGAAATACAAATCTCATAAAGATGCTACTAATTGTCAGTCAACAACAAACTTAGATTTTAGAATGTTTCTTGTCCTTCTATTGTTTGTTTCTACTTTCATTTTATTTCCTTCTTTTTTTATCTGTATTCTAGTTTTAATTTTATTCCTTGATTTATCTATACTTTTATTTTATTTTTATACTAAAAAAACACACACATTAACAACGTCATTTTCCATTTCCATAAATTATAAGACAGAAAATAATACAAGAAGTAAGTCTAAATTTGTCATCAACAAGCTTTAGAGTTGCGCTGCTGCAAATGTACTCTATCAAGGCTTCTATAATCTATCAATCATCTTCACAACGTACAACGACATTTCATGACAATTAATTCAAATTTCTGTTTTATTTACAAAATATCTGACTGCATTTTGATGCCAATTGAAGCCCTCCCATGGGGTTCTGGGGAACTAGGGAATTTTCAATTTTTAGTGATGGCAACACGGGAACATTCTATATATTTAACGGCGATAAAGGGCCATAAAGGGAACATTGAAAGCGCCATTCGAGTTTTGAGAACTTTCCGGATATAACTTTAGGGAACTTTTAAAAATCCGAAAGGAGCTCTCTGTAAATTTATCACGGAACTAAGGACCACAGACCCTCCAGGAAGAGACCCCCCATTGCTGACGTAAACACACCCGAATAACTTCAAAGCAAAGTGCAAATAAAAAGGCACAAGAAAATTCCCAAAATCACAGTCGGCCAACTAAAAAAAACTCCCAATCGTTTCCTTTTCAAAAAAAAGACTTTCAAAGGTTTTCACTATGGTCTAGCACTGTCACTCAACGCCATATATAGACAGATAAACACCTTATATAGAAATAAAGCACCTTATATGTTAAGCATATGCTACGTCTTCTGGTATCTCGAAACACTCTTGTCTGCTTTTTGCAGGGAAGGGTGATTTGGGGCAACTAGTTCTTCCCATCTTTTCTGAAAAAAAAAATGAATTATTTTAGTGATAATAGTTTAAGCATCAAATAGTAATAAATAAATGTGTAGACGATCTATATTCTTAGATAATGCATAATGTCTGATAGTTTACACACAAAATCAAAGGCATAGTGAGACACTGATATCCAACATCAGCATGATAGTTGGCAAAATTTTATGCAGCCATATTGAAATCACAATCTTTTTCAAAACCTTCTAGCATTATTTATTTGGCTAGTTTTTTAACACTTTCTAACAATTTTTATTACATATTGTATCATTGTAATTTAATTAATTTTTGACGGAAGGTCCTTTAAAATCATCCCTTTGGCTAAACGGCTACTTGCACTGTTTGTAAAAATTAAATTAAATTAAAGTAAGGTTGTGTCTTTAATTTCATATTTCACTGCACAAAAACATAAAATAGAAGCAATAAAAATTAACAACGCAAAACGACATGAAAATGACAAATTCGTGAAATGCGTTGAATTACTAGCTAAATTTACGTTCTAAATAGTTATGAAAAAAAAAGAATGAAACTTTCAGACTATACCAACTTCAATAGTAAGTAAAATTTCCACAAAATAATTCTTTAAAATTACCCCCAAATTATGTTTTGAAGACGGGAAATTGAAATCTCAAACTCTTACGGGAAATTGGAATCTGTTCAAGATAGATGTTCTCGTTAGTATTTAATAATGGGAAATTAAAATTTGTTCGAAGTAGCGAATGTCAACTGTAATTAAAAGATAGAAAATTGAATTCTGAGAATGGATAAACGACAAAATTTGGAAGAAAAAAAACATCTACTGAAACTAGCCCAAATTAAGTTCTAAATAATTACAAGAGAATTAAATTCTCAGACTGTGCTAACTTTGATTCACAATAATATAAAAAACGACATATTCTTTAAAACTCTAACCAGTTCAAACTTCATTTCAACACCACATGGCAGCTTTTCTTGAACAGATTCTACAAAAACATCCACTTTATCTTCAGTTACATCAACAATCTGGAAAAAAAGAACATAAAAAAACATACAGAAATATAGAGCACTAACCGTAAAGATTCTACTTAATCCTTCAGGGAGCTTATTTAATTTTAGAGACTTCCGAGGGGCTTAAAAGAGAGGGGGCTTATTATGGAGGAGGGATAAGTAACAAATTGATATCGAGGCAATGAAAAGTTATATTTTGCAATTTTCTGTTTCATTTCTTACCACTTCCTTATTCCAGATAGCCATTGTTCCAGGAAAATACATTGCGTCAGTCATGGGGGCTCCATTGCGTCAGTCATGGGGGCTTCTAGAGATGTTAAATTAGGCTAGATAAGCAATTTTATACTCTTAAGCATGCATGAAACTGAAATTTGAAATATTGCAGGCTAATTAGAGGGGGGAAATGAGAGAGGGGGGAAATGAGAGAGGTGGCTAAATAGAGAGAGGGCTTAATAGACAGGGGAGCTAAATAGGGCTTTTATGGTGTTTATTGCCATCATACCACCCTTCAGATAACACTGATGTACAAATAAGTAAGCCATGCTTAAAAATTTTAGGATCCAAGTTAATTAGAAAACTTATAACAAGAACAAGTTTAAGCACAATGAGAAACAATTGAATTTAAAATTATTCCATAAAAAGTTGGGAAGCCCAAGCAAACTTTTTGTGTCATATTATTCTGGTTCTAAGACTACTAAAAATGAAAAGTCTGTACAAAAGTCGTTTCAATTTTTATTTCTTTCCATAAGAATAATTTAGCATTTCCTGAGGAACAATTTCAAAATCCGGTAAAAATATTTACCCCTGCCCACAAGAAGGCATCAAAGTATAATATAAAATATGTAACATGTAGGCGTGAAATGTACTATATTTTACTGTCTTTTTGAAAAACAGCCTCACAACACAAATCAGAGAAAACAAAGAAATTGGCTTAATTATAGCCACAGAAAGAAAACATTTTCAAACTGTAAAAATAGAACGTTAATACAAATTCAATCATATATATATATCATGCAAAATTACCTTTGAAGAGTGCTTCTAATCTTTTAAATTAATTTACAACAACACCTACTTGTAAAATTCGTTGATGTCTTTTAAGCTTGTATTGCATTTGTTCTTTCCTCAGTTGGCTATCTGATTTCCTTACATTCAAATGTTCGAAAACAGCAGGCAAATTAAAGCTGAAATAAATAATATATCTTCAAAGAAGAAAACAAAAAATTATAAATTTGTAAGAGTCACACATTTTAAGGTGTTTTAAAAAATTATAGTATTATCCACCTATTGTATATACTGTAAGTCTGTTTTATCTTTGAATTTTGATACATTTAAAAAAAATGTGTCTAATAGCCAAATTCTGATGAATTTTTAACTTTTGTTCTGAATATTGCTGAATTTCCATAACTGATTATGATGACATTTTTCAAAATGAACAAATGAATGAAATTTTATTCATAAAATTACAACAACTAACAAGAGACTGTACTATATGTGTGCCCCAAGTGAAGCAATGCTTATCTATCTGGGGCCATGTAACACAACAAGTGATATGTAACCTCCATGTGACCCAAGTAAAGCAAACGCTTACCTATCAAAAGGATCTTAAGGAAATGAGAAATTTATATGAACTTTGTCATATTTAGGCCACTGTTGCCACATACAATAATTATAATATATATTTTTCAAATAACATATTACTTCATTACAATTCCAAAAAGGTTTCCAGTCCCAAAATATTTTGCAAAGAAATGAAAATACTTTCCGAATAAGTCCACACCAGAAAACGAAAGTGTATGTTGAGAAAAACAAATGCCTTTGCAGTATGTTTGGATCAAAGCAAAAAGCTCTATTACTAAAATACCTTTTTGTGAGGTTAACTTCTGCCATCTTGGCAGCAACTTGCACAACATTCACAAAAGAATCCAACACAGCAGCATCATAACCAGTGATGTTCAAAAGAACATGCTCATACTCAAATTCATTTTCTACTTCTTCAATAATCTAAAAAATAAATAGAGGATTAATTTTATTAGATTTATCTTCAGAAAATAAAAAAGTAAAAATGCTTCCTAGTAGAAGCACTCCAAATTGAAAAGGTTCGATGCACAGCGCAATTGCTGTTGGAATCTATCAGCTGAGGTTTTCAAAATGTACCTTTTCTTGTGCAGGGAAGGGGTCAACAACTTTGCGCAAAATATCTGGCTGTGACAAATTTTTTTCCACAAATTTCAAAGGTTTTAGCTTGCATTCTCTGCACAAAATAAAATTGCACAGTCTCTGGAGCTTAGATGGACAAAAAAAAGTTGGTAATTTACATACATTGCACTGTAAACTACATTATAAACTACATTGCACTGTTAATAGCTGAATTTTAAGAGTTGGAGATTCAACTAAATAAAACAATGGGACGATTGTTCATTCTGTCATTCTTTGGTGTAGCTAAAGGGTAAGGTCTAAATTTTACAAGTAGTATAGTAACTACCATACAGTCAAATATATGACTGCATAAATAATAGGCCGTCTACCATAGTAAAGATTATTTTGACATAAAACACACACCATGATGCACAGACAAAAATGCAGCAGCATCGCATATATGTTTATGTTTGTTCTTCTTGATTCTCTCATAAAATATTTCAGTTTTCAATTGTTGTTCAATAACAAGTTAAACAATATCAGGTTTGATGTGACACCAGCAATTCCCAAATTGACTTCCCTTTTTGTGTTTCATTATAGCTGTGCTGGATTTTTATCTATTATATGTAGATCTTTTTCTTATCTTCTTTCCTTTTTGCCAAGCCATTTAATTAAACCAATAAACTTTAAAATTGTTAGGTCTGTGAGTACAGACAAATTCTTGATCTTCTGACTTCGCTTTGTTACACAGACACACACAGACAGAGTATAATATAGAGATAGAAAAGAGTCAAAGAAAATTAATTTCATAGCATACCCGCTTCCCTTGAAAGTATCTTGGTTGGCTATCTTCAGTGTTTGCTGGATTACTTTCTGCAGCAAAAAACCTCTTGAATGTCTGTAAAATTGGTCTGTAAACCAAATGAGTTTGCTTCAGTGCTCTGCAGCTTCCCGCTTGCATTTTCTTTTCCTTTCTTTCCTTCGATTTCTTTTTAGAAGGCCAGGCCAGTTTACCTCGTTTTGATGTGCAAGTGAATGAATGTGGAACGAAAGATGTGAAAATACAAAAATAACTACCTTGTTGGCCTTGTTTAGCTGGCCTTAATTTGGCGTAATTTTTGTTGTTCTCCCGGTGGAAAACGGCCGGCGTTAAAGGGTTTGTCTATTAGACTTTGACTATGGCCTACCAAAAAATAACGCCAATGAGGACCGGCGTTATATTGGGGCTGGCGAAATGGGGGCCAGCAGAGTACCAGGACGAGACAAGAAGACATGTAAAGAAAAACAAAATAAGGAATCAAGTCAAACGGAATGCAAAACATTCCCATATTCTTATTTACAGTTCATTGCTATTTTGCTGTGTTGTTCTTTCAAATTCTTTCAAATTACAAAAATCTAAAATGTTTAAAAATGGTGGAGATCAACAGCGAAAGCTGTAAGTTTGTTTACGTTTTGAGATTAGTCAATGATATCGCACATTTTTTATCACATGATTATAAACATGTGAATTGGTTGGCTATTTTCAAAATGTAAACAACTGACCAGCACATTGTTTGCCTATGCTGTCCAGTTTGGATTCTAGACTCAATTCGATCTCCAAAAATATCCTTCATACCTTCATATATGGCAAAGCAGATTTTTTACTTTACTTCCATGGATGATAGAGTGCACAGGGTACACCCAAATAAGTTAATTCTATTTTCTTAAATATTCATGTTGAAAAACGCCTTTTTCACTTCAGGCCATTCAAAAACTATAATAAATTATAATAGAGAGATAAACAGAGAGATAAAAATTTATTTTCGAATGAAAAATGCATTCCAAATTGTAAGTTTGACTTTTATTTCAATCCGCAAAAGACAAATGCCACATTATAATACGATTTTTCAAGATTTCAAGTAAAGACGAATTACTTTCAAATCTTTGAGTGAATTAGCATAACAGGCCACAACATCCCTCCAAGCCAAAGAGAATACAAAATACATCTCCAAAGTCACTTGAGATACACAAAATGGCCTAAATTCTGTTTCTGCTTGAATTTGCGATTTGCAATGAGAGGCTTTAATTTATGGTCTGATACATTGTTTGTCAAAATCAATCAAATAATCCCTGAATTATGCTCCCCAGAGCAAAAGAAATGAAAGGTTTTTACTGCCTAAATCTACTGAAAAGTGAAAATATAGCATTTTGGTTTTGAGAAAGCATTAACGTTAGCTTTCCTTCCATATAGCTCAGGGAAACAAGGTATCAAACTTCAAGTTGAAACCTCCATCAACGCAAAGCAAAAAAAATATCAAAAATTAAGCTCCTGTACAGACAGCAACATACAAAAACAAGCCTCACTTGAAAACGAGGCAGAAGAACAGCACACAAAACGGTATATTAAACGGAAAATGCAGTGGCTAAATTTGCTGGTCTATAGATTTGAGAAAAACCCTTCGATTTTAGTATTCTAAAGTTTCCTGTACAGATAAAAGGCTTACTTAAACAGGTAAATGTTTTAACTTAAATCTGTAACTTCATACATTTGTTATGAGCAATTTTGTCTAGCAGCAGAAAACTCCTGGAGGAGACGGTCAATGTTTTAGCTTTGCAGATACAAGCGAGTGTTTATTGATTTTGAGAAAAGTTTAGATCAAAAAATTGTGTGAAAAACGTTTTTTGAAAAAAGAATATGGTAAATGTGAAAGAATCTATAATTTTGAAATCCGAAGCAATAAAAAATGGCAGATACATTTTAATTGAACACAATTAAATATGAATATACATGAACATTTACAGAATAAATTTATCGCTCATACGCATATTTAACACATTTTACACTGCATTTCATTTTCTGACTAAAAACGTCCAATATCAAAGATGTCCAATAACAAAAGCATCACTAGGATATAAATCGTAAAGGGCACTCAGCATAGCTTCACGTTCAGTGCAACTTCAATTTTTAGTGTAACTTCAAATTTAACTTCGTGCACAAGAAAACAGCTCTATCATGTCATGCTATCGACTTCAACCATGATATACAAAGCTCTATCATTAGATGATTGACTTAGACCATGATACACGAAGCTCTATCGTGCCACTATTGACTTAAACTTTGATATACGAAACTTTCACATGCAATGATTGAATTTGACCATGCTTGGTGATATCCACGCGATTTAGTATCCTTAGACCATAATATACAAAGCTCTACCATCAGATGCCATCGACTTAAACATCAATACACGAAGCTCTATATGCGATGCTTGACTTAGACCACGATGTACGAAGCTCTATCGTGGAATACTTGGATTAGACCATGATATCAGCGATTATATACAACGCTCTCTTATGAGAAGCTGGAGTTATTAGTCTAAAGTATACTGCTTGGTCTAGATCATGGTATAGAGTACTATGATATGACATCATGATACGCAAAGCTCTCTTGCGGAGCTTGACTTGGAAATCCATGGTGCTATGACTTAGAGAGCTTTATTACGCAAAGTTTTGACCAAGTCTGGGTATGATATGCAAATCTTGTTATACACTGCTTGACTCAACCAATTTACAAAATTTCGACATTTATAAATCGGTAATTAATAAAAACTACAACAACAGTAACTAAAAAAATACTGATGCCCTGGATCCATGTCTTTTGATATTGAGGAATCCTTCGAGAAAGCTTCACTTCCACCATTAAACCCATAATCACAGCCATAATTATAAAAATTCCCAACCTCCATTCCATTTTTCTTGCCCCTGCCCAGCATTCCCCAAAGTGAAACCTCGCCTTGACAACGATGTGCCCATGACATAGAACATAACTGTCGACAGTTTTTCCCTTGTCCTGCATTTCTCAAAAGCACAACACTATGCACACCTGGATGACCGCCATTGTGAGAAATACCCCGGCAAGCTGCCGCTGCAGACATGTGCAGAGCTTGCCATTGTATGTCGTTAGCGGACAATTTATCGTATCCACCAGGAAGAACGGATTGAGGAATTTTTCCATCAATTCCCACGTTTGGAACATTGTCTTTGATTCCTCCAAGAATGTCATGGAGAATGGACTTCCTCGTCGGGGGCTCTGTTGGTGGCTTTGCCAGGAGCAATAATGCTTCTTGCTCTGACCTGAAAGCTGCTAGTAAGCCGTCAATAGAGTTAGAAAAGTCAAATCCACCTCGAGAACGTCGTGATCCTTTTCTAAGACGTCGCTGAAATCTTGCCAGTTTCATAAGCACAGTTAGCCTGTGTCCAATGCTTATTGTCACTTTTTGCTCTAAATTTTTCACCTGAAGCAAATACAGTTTCATTTGATTAGAAATATAACAAAACTCATTCAAAGAATCTCGTTACGAAATTGTATATATATACACTGATAAATTATTTACAATGATTTTAAAATGCGTTTAAGCTGTTGGGACATTAAAATAAGGGGCGTAGCATCAAATAGAGTAGTCGGTACTCTTTTTGTCAGAAATAAGAGTTCTTTATTGTTTATTGGCGTTAGGGGTGTAATAAATGTTCAAGAGCCTTGTTGCCCCGTGAAAAAATTGCTCCCTTTCAAGTAAAAGGTAGTAAAAATAACAAATTTTTGAACAAAAATACCGTACAATTTTCGCTACCATAAAGTCACGTAAATATCTTTACATCATAATAAAATGATTGGTGTCACACGCATAAACATTTGTAGCCATATTACGTGTAGGTAATAGCGATGTTGGATTGAGAAGTCGTCAATGTCTAAAATGCAATTATTATATCTCCCAAAAACATAATATTTAACACATTACCTTGAACTGGAGATTTTCAATGACTTGTGCCAAAGCTAAAAAATACACATCAACATTAATTTTCTAGAAAAATAAGATATCTTCAGGTATTCTACGAACTTAAACATACGGGTATACAGCATACTTCTCGAACTGGTCACCAATATAATATTCTTTGCCATGCAATATGTTTAATAACAAGCATGGGTATTGAGAAACGTGGGTTTTTGTTCTTCCCTGTGTCCTTGCACCCGTGAAAGTTATGTTTCCTTCCCTTGTGTCCATGTGCCTTGTAAATGCATGAGTAAATCCATGTGCCTTGTAAATGCACGGGCTTTAGGAAAAGTAAAGTTTTTTTTTTCATTCTACTTGTTCTACATTCCGTGGTTTGAATTCAATCACAGGGAAACAAGAGCAAGAGGAGCAAACCACAGAATGTAAGACAAGTATTATGGAGAAAAAAAACAGAAGTGGGAATTAAAACAAATTTTACTTTTCCTAAAGCCCATAAGTGTAAATGTATGAGAAACAGCACTGGAAGGACAACAACTTATGTTTCTTAATACCCATGTAACCAGTTAGTATTTGGCTTGTCCCACTGGCCACCAATAGTCTATTCCTGTCAATTTGATATCTCTTCAGCAAGTCAATATTTTATATCTTTTTGCAAACAGGATCATGGGCATTAATGCACCTAATTCGGGAATGGAAGATTAGAGTTGTACATTGCTAAACCGAGTGTCCCAAAAAATAGTAACTTTGCTTAAAGCTAGTGCTGAGAATATCACTCAAATTCTTTAAAAATTATATTTTAAGTAATCCTCTATAGTTAACATAAAAATCTGGTTTGTTGATATTAGTCTTTTAAGAATTGAGATAGTTCAAATTTGCTTCCGACTCAAAACCAGAGGTTTTGATTTTGGCCTACGCCGTTGTTAAAGGATCGTTTTTTGCGTTGTCGGCAGTGTTCCAGACAACATACTTGTTCTTGAAAACACTTTGTTCTTGAAAACACTTCTGAACAAGGGTTCCAAAAAGAAACTTGAAAATCAGATGTCCGCGACAAAATGTTTTGAAAACTAAAATTGTTGTTTCATTTTGTTAGATTTTTGGTAAAAATGCTAAAAAAGAGAAAGTACTTCATAGTGGCTGCATCCAGAAAATAAGCATTTAATTTTTAGTTTTTGAAGTTTTTGAAATCAAAATTACGGTACGTGTTCCGGCTCTGCTCAAGATAGGAGTTGGGAAATTTCTTATTCATAAACTGCCAGCTACTCGTATCCGCATCCTTGCTGAAAGCAAAGCGGAAGAAGCGGAATGTTATGTAAAATGTATTTTTAAATTTATAACCACGCTCATGCCACTCAGCTCTTCTTTGTTGTTAAAATTGAAGTAGGTTTATAGAATTATAAACTGCCCACGAAACGTTAACAACATGTCTTAACGCTTGTCCTCTGTTCAGGGGCATAGCTAGCGGGGAGGGGGGTCTGGGGGTGTCACACCCCAATAATTTTCAAGAACGTCAAAATTCGGGCAAAATTGAACATATTCAGGCAAATTGTAGAGAACAATGGCTATTGTTTACTAAAACAATATAATATTTAAACAAAACAGTAGAAAATTTTGGCGAATTCCAAACAGATAGCACCCCCCCCCCCCCAAAAAAAAAAGTTATCGCTACGCCCCTGCCTTTATTTCCAAATTTGTGCGCATTTAACGCCCATGACAGTACTTCCGAATCAAGATACACTCAGGAAATGTTTATTGATGTCAAGAGAAAAAACCAGCAAAACCTACCAGTAAGTTGCTTGGCTGTTATTTTGCCATCTTTTCCATCTTTGCCATCCTTTCCCTCTTTACAAGTACAATTACAACACGCCTGCAAAAAATATAAAGAAAGAAGATAACTGGCACAATTCACAATGAAGTTGATCTTCTGACACAGAATCTCTGATAAAAAAGTAAGCAAAAGCATGTTGATAGATCTCAATCCTATATTTAAGTAAATTATGCACACCATACATACAAAATCTGGGCTACATTTAGATTTCATATCAAAACAGGACTATGTGTTGCGAGTTAATCATGCTTTGGCTGTGTTTATTATTTCTATGTATTATGTATTATGTACTATGTGTATGTATTATCGGTACTTCTATTACGTATTATTCCATTTGGCCATTTGGTACATTTTGTTATTTTTTTCTATATTCCGTTTTATACGTTGGTATTAATTAGCTGCTTATATTTGTTTGTAATTAAGCTAGATTTTTGTATTCAACATTAAATACAGTAAAGAAGAAAAATAAGAGGCTTAGAAAAGAACTGAAGCATATAATATTTCTGAAAAGGGTTTAATTAATTGCGCAAATAAACATTGAAAGAATTGAAAGTTTATCAAGAAATCTCCAATCTCCAAAAAATCTGAGTAGATCAAACATTTTGTTTGACAACAAAAGAGCTGTCTGTGATTCTGGGATTGCTTTCCCAATCTCTTGCCCAGGGATATTAAAAAAGAATTGTCCCTGGTGCCACTTATCTGTGCATAAGTACAGCTACCCACCCTTTGTAAAAGTTATGTTTTATCGTCAGTTTCTCAGTTCCTTTTCTTGAATTTAAAATATATATACTTGGGTAAGTTTAATCCGAAATAATAAAACACAGTGTGTAACGAAACACGACCCCCTGGCCAGATTGATAATCATGAGTACGCGAGCGAAAAATCCACATGCACCAGAACTTGCAGAAAGTCGATTTGGTATAACACCGAAAAAGGGAACAATCCAAAGAGTGGAACCATTAACCGCCAAAAAATATTTTAACCGTTAACCACGCTAAATTTTGGAAGATAACCGCTAACCGCTAGCCCTAACCGCCTAACCGCGAAACTATAATGGACCCACTATCATGAGCATCAATGCGCCCAATTCGGAAAAGATATCTGCATGCCAATTCTAATGTCAGTGCATAGTCGTCAGTGCCAGCATGCTAATGCCATGTGTTTACAAAATGCCACGCGAGTTGAGGATGTTGAGGTGTACCACAAACTGAAATAAATAACTTAATCTTTTCCAATCTTTTGATTAGGCATTATATTCCGATCTGCAAATTGTCATTACGGTTACAAAATACGGCATAGTCCATTAACAAAACCATAGGACTATAGGACCATCGGACCATCCATGAATCAACCGGACCATGGGGGAATCGCCTTCACTTTTTATCAGTATGCGCATGGGCACTAGGACAAGAAATAGTTTGAATATTGGGCCCGTTTGCAAGGCCGACTTCGCAGAAGAATTTTCGAAAAATTGATACTAAAATTGGCCTGATATAAAATTAAATAAACCGTTCGTTCAATTGAAACTTTAGACAGTTTTAACTGAAACTTTTTATGTAATGGAGAGCCACACTGCCGGTGTCCTCTTACTATTTGCATTTGAAAAAACATTTGGCCACATAATTGTGTTTGCAGTGCGTGTTGCTAGTCTCATATGCTTAGTCTCATATGAGTTTCATATGCTAATACAAATTAAAATCC
>JAYJMH010044016.1:0-14627 GCA_036873815.1 Phacellophora camtschatica
AAATACCCTCGATGGGGAATACACCTGCATGCGTCGCGCTGCACTTAAAATCCTTGCAGAAGCATCCCATAAAGAAAGAATCACACGGTAACATCACTCCATTAAATACCACCATTCCAAAACGGAGACTTAAGATTTGCGGGCCACTGTTAGCGTAATAAAGACGAACTCATAAGCGATTTGCTACTATGGATACCTGGTTGACCTCTCAGAACTTATGTGGACCAGCTTGCCGATGATACTGGCAGCTTCTGGAGGAACTACGAAATGCTAGAGAGATTTTGTTTTGTTTTGTACCGAGCATGGTCCATCCGATTATGATGATGATGGCGATATTTCCCATTTATTCATCGAGATTTAAAAAAATTAAATTTCAAATTAGAATGCAATTTATTCCATACTTGTATCATGTATCATCATTACAAAACAAAACTTTGTTCGTGCTGCTTCCCTTAACTAATTTATTTCAAAAAACAATCGTGCAACTAAATAATAAAAATGAATAAATTATTTGGGCACAAGTAAAGTAGACGCCCTAAAACTAGATTATTTTGGAGTTTACGATGCAAGACGGCAACGGCAACCTCACTTCTTCACAGAAACCAAATTCACGTCGCCATATTTTGTGAAATTTGTATATTGTGAAGTATGTATATCGTGAAAAGAGAAAATGAAGCTTTGATCCACGAAGCTTTAAACGTTTACGTTTACAAGAAAATACCACAGTTGTCAAAATTTTAAAGGAAAGTTTGACGCCATAGCTTCAAGTTCCCATCGTCCATCGTAAACTCGCTGACAAAAATTGTGATATATTTCTAGATTTGGTGAATGCCAGGCCAGCTTGCCAAAATCCCTTTAAGAGGTTCTTTACGTAACCTTACAATCTAATATAAAAATTAGTTTTAAATGCAGTAAATAAAATGGGAATCAAAATTAGTTCGACGTTATTCGTGTACTTTTCATTTGAAAGTTTATTCAGTTCATATTCATTACTTTTAGTTCTTTATTTATGGTTATTTTTTCAGTCGAGAACTTTTGATCATTGGCAATACATGATACATTTATCCGGGGGAACATTACACTACGAACTTACAAAATAAATTCTTTAAAAAGGTATACATTTTGCTTATATTTGTTTCATCAATTTTTCGTAGACAATTCTTAATGTTTTTATTTATAAACTAGCGTTATTTGATTTGTATTTTTGAAATTTATAAACTAACGTTATTTGATTTGTATTTTTGAAATTTATAAACTAACGTTATTTGATTTGTATTTTTGGAATTCATAAACTAACGTTATTTGATTTGTATTTTTGAAATTTATAAACTAGCGTTATTTGATTTGTATTTTTGAAATTTTGACTTCCCATAAGCTTTAAATAATTTCATACGCTATTTCCATTCATATTTTGTCTTTCATCGTATAAATTCCCATTTATTATGTTTTTAGTTTTTATTACGGTATCAATTCAAAGCCACGCATATTTTATTGTTCGTCCTATCCTATGTTAGAAACTGTTTTTGGTACAACATCTAGAAACTCTGTGTCAATTTTTTAGGAATGACATCTAACGATAAGTCATCTTCTTGGTGATGAGTCTCAAAACATGACATTTCTTTTGACAGCAAATTTTTCACCTTTTCTCTTAAAATTTGTAATTCTTCTTTTAGTTTTAAATCCATATACTTTTTATCCTCTTCATACTTTTCTTCCATGTTTGATACTTCATGTTCATAATTTCTCTGCATCGTGCTCTTTCTTGATTTTCCATTTATTATATTTTTTAAGAGTTCTTTTATCATTGTTATCATGTATTCCTTTTCAGCAACAAATTGGTTTTCATTTATTTGAATTTCTTCATCAAATTTTCTTTCCATTCTCCATCTTTCATTTTCCAATTCGTTTAATCTTTTATTTAATTCTTCAACAATTGCATTACTTTCCGTTATTGACTTTGATAATGTTTTCATATTTTCTTTTTCCAGATCATCTTTTTGTTCTCTTAGTTTTCGTTCACTTTCTTCATTTGATTTTTCCAGTTGGTTTTTAATTTCTTCTTCCCAATTTTCTCGCTCTTCCTCCCACATTTTCAAAATGTTTTCTTTTTCCTGTAAAGTACTCTTTAAAATATCTTCAATCTTTTTTCTGAATTCATTTTCCAAATTTTCAATCAGTAATTTTTGTTCTTCTTTGTTTTCACTTGTTTTCTCCGCAATTCTTTGTTTCAATTTTTTAATTTCGATTTTCATAGAATTTGAATGCTTCATTATATTCAATGATTCATTTTTCAGTGTGTCATATTCCTCATTTGCCTTTTCCAATTTTTTCGTCAATATTTCAGCTTTTTCGTTGCCAGTATATTGTTCTGCCATTTCAATTATTTTTTCTTTATAAGCCTCCAGTTGATTTCTTACAATTTCATGTTCATTTATCAGTTCATGGAAACTTTTTTTTTCATTTAATTCTTTCATTAATTTCTCTTGAATATTTTTCAGATTTTCTTGAAGGCGTTCATTTTCATTTTCAAGATTTTCAATACAATTATCACGTGATGTTTTCTCCGCCATGCTCCTTTCTTTTGCTTTTTTGTACAATGCTTCATAATTCTGCAATTTCTTCTTTAAGTCGTCTCTTTCCTTTTTAACAATTTTTACATTTTCTTCATTTGCAATCATTTCTTCAACATGTTGTTTTTTACTTTTTTCTATTTCTATTCTATCCAATTTACTTTCCATTTTTACATTTTCCATTTCGTGCTCTTTTCTTAGCAATTTTTGTTTTAATTCTTGAATTTCCGCTTGTATATGTTCAATATTCGTTTTGAAACTGTCTTCCTTTTCTTTTGATTTTTCTTTGAGTTCCGTGTAATTATTAAGAATTTTGTCTTTCTCATCTAAAACTTCCTTTAATTCATTTTTTACTTCCATTTCAATCATTCGTATTTCATCTTCTATTTCTTTTTCTTTCTGCAACTTCGTTTCTTTTGTATTTTTAACTTCTTCATCTTTCATTTTCAGTTGTAACTGTAGTTTCTTTTCATTGTCTGTCCACTTTTTAAATTCCAGTTGTGTATTATCTTCCGAATCCAATAACTTCTGTTTTACTTCCTTTAACTTGCATTTAAGATCTTTTTCTACTTCATTTCTCGTACGTATTTCATTTTCGATAGCACTCTTCCTTTCTTTAAAAACTAACTTAATCTCATCTTCTTTTTCTTGCAATAACCTTTCTTTCATTTGATTCATTCTTTTTGTTAATCTAATGTTTTCTTCCTTGGCGTCATTAAATTGTTCCTGTGCGCTCTTTGAGGATCCTTTTATCCTCAGCAATTCTTTGCGTAGGCCCTCTGTTTGTCCTTCATAATTTTGAATCATGTTTTCTTTGGCTGTTTTCATTCTTTCAAATTTTGCTTCCAATTTTTCATAAGCTTTGTTTTCTTCTTCTAATTCATGCATGAGTTTTTTTATTTTCCTTTTAGTTGATAGTTCTATTTCTTCTTTTTCAATTTTTTTTGCATCAGCATCATTTTTTAATTTCGTAATTTCTGCCATTTTGTTTTGCATGTTCTCTTCATATTGTATTTTTACTCTTTGTATTTCTTTCTTAACGTTTTCATACTTCCTTTGAGTCATATCTAAATTTTCTGACAGTTCATTTTTTTCATTTTCAACGACTTTGATTTGATTTTTCATAAAATCATTTCTGTTTTCTTTCAGTAAACATTCATGCTGGGACTTTTGAAGTTCTACTTTCCAATTTTTGATAAATTCTTCTGATTCAGAAATCTTGATATTTTGATTAGACAGTTCTTTTTCCTTATTTTCCAACTCAGTTTTTATTTCTTTCAATTCATTTTCGGTATTATTTTTATCAATTTCATTTTCATGTGAACTTTTTTCCAAATTCTTAATTTTTCCACTCATTGTTCGAATCTGTCCCATCATGTCTTCAATCTCTTCTTCCGCAAGAGTCAACGTTTCTTTCTTTGCTTTTAGCTCATTTTTTGTTGCATTTAATGCTGTCTCTAATATTATCTTATTCCTTTTCAATTCTTCTTTTTCTATTACCAGCATTTTTACCCTTGTTGTCAAATCAGTGATTTCCTCCTCAAGAATGCTGGTCTCTGGTTCATTCATGACGTTTACATTTTGAATGGCAACAGCACCGTCTTCGACACTATTTTTGGGCAAATTTTGTCTTGCACCCAATTTTTGGATTATTTCTTTTAAACTTTTTATTTCTCCAAACAGTAATAAATCACTACCGGATGCTTTCTTCTCGTTTATTAAACTGACAGTCTCAATGCTATTTTCATCCATTTTTAATTTTAATTTTTTATTGTTTGATTGTAGTTCGTTAACTATTGTTTGATAATTTGTTAATTCTTGCTTCCTATCTGCACATTCTTTGTTTAACTTTTGAAATGTTATACTCATCTCTGCTTTCTCGTTTTCTTTTTCTATGTTTAGGTTCTTTAATTTTTCATTTTCTTCGCCTTGTTCTTGGCATTTTTGTAATAACTCATCCGAAATTTGTGTCAATTCATCTTTCTGAATTTCTAACTTTTTACAGTCATTCGTTTTTCTTTTATTTTCTGCTGTCAGTTCAGCGGCTAATCTCATAATTTCTGTGACTGCGGAAACTTTATCGATTTCATGCTTTAAAGCATTTCCTTTTTGTCCATTTTCTATAATTTCATTTGAATGTTCACTATCTGATTGAAGGCTTTGGATGCTCTCTTTTTCTACTTTCAAAACAGTTTTTCCTCTTGCAATTAATTCTTTTTTTACTTTGTCTAAATCTTTAATCTCATATTGAAGCATTTCAACTGCTCTTTTTTCTTTCAAAAATCTTTCATGCAATTCTTCAATCTCTTTAGTTAGTTTACCGATTTCTTCATTATCGTTGTTTATCTTTTCGTTTATTCTTTTGATTTCCATTTGGAGTTCTGCTGCCTTTAATTTTTCATCTATTAGGTCTTTCTCGATGATAAATTTTTCATCCTGCAACTTTGCAATGATGTCCATTAATTCTTCTATTTTCTGTTCGTTAATTTGTTCGGCAATTTCCTGGCATTCCTCTCCTTTTTCAACTTTTGCTGTTAGCTTTGCAACTATCTCCATTAATTCTTCTATTTTCTGTTCGGTCATTTCCTCTGCATTTTCATGTTCTCTTTTAACCTCTGCTGTTTTTAGCTTTTCGTTCATGAGTTCTTTTTCAATGACATCTTTTTCACCTTCTAATTTTACAATTATCTCCATTAATTCTTCTGTTCTCTGTTCTATCATTTGATCTGCATTTTCCTTGCTTTCATCTTCTTTTTCAACCTCTGCTGTTTTTAGTTTTTGATTCATGAGTTCTCTTTCAACTACATGGTTTTCATCCTCTAACTTTGCAATTATTTCCATCAACTCTTCTATCTTTTTATGTGTAATTTGTTGTGCATTTTCATGTTCTTTTGACTCAATGCTCATACCATCACTAAATCCACTTGTGAGATCTTCTAATGAAGCATCATTCTCTGTTTCTAGTTCTTTCAAAACATTTTTTATTTCATTGATCTTTTCTGTTAATAATTTGTTTTTCTCTGTCTTGCCTTTTAATTCGTGTCTCTTTTGAAAAATAGATGTTGCTAATTCGTTATTTTCTTCTTTCTCCTTCAACATTTCTTCAAAATGTTTAATCTCTTTCATCATTTCTTTTCGATTATCAACAAGCATCTGTAATGTTTGTTCATCTTGATTTCCTTCTCTCTCTGAATTTCTTTTTAATTTTTCTAATTTCATTCTTTCATCTATTAGTTCGTTGAGTTTTTCTTTCAAAATTATATCTACATGTTTTTGATCTTCCAAATTTAAACCGTAACTTTTCTTAGTTATATTGAAAACTTCCTTTGGTTCTAAAAGCTTATCTTCAATTGCTATCACAAATTCTCCTATTTTTATGTCTAATAATCCAAGCTCTTTGACATATTCGCGTTCTTCTTCTTTCAAAATATTTATTGATTGTTCATTTTCTATTTCTTTTTCTAGTTTGGAAATTTGGTTTTCGATTTCTTGTTTGTTTTTCAAAATCTTCAGTTTTTCATTTAGCTCATTTAATGAATCATTTAGTTCGTTTTTATTGTTTATCAATTCATCGTTATCATAAATGCTTTCTTCTTCCTCTTTTTCGTTTTCCCATAAAAGTTCTGCTTGCGTTTTTTGCAGTGCTGATATTTTTTCTTCAATTTTCATTATATTTTTTTGTTTATTTTCAACAGCTTCATCTTGTTCTTTTTCACACCTTCCAGCTGTTTCATCCACACTGCTATTTTCATTATTCATAATGCCATCATTACCTTCAAGCACAAAAATATTTCCTTCTTCGACTTCTTTCTTTAACTTTTCTATTTCATCGTCAATATTCCTTATCAATGCATAAAAATTTGGACTTTTTGTTCTCGTTTCTTCATAAGGTATCTTGTATTGTAATATTTGATATTCAATTTCTTTTAGTTTAGATTGCAAATCTCGTTCTAGACTGCTTACTTCTTCAATCATTTTTATGACATTATCTGTGTACCCTTTTGAAGAGACTTGTGTTTTCAAAGCAAACAATTTTCTTAATACCAAATTTCTTTCATCAAGATACAATCGAATTGGGTCCTCGTCTTCTCTTTCATCAAATACGTCATAATCACTTTCTCTTTTGATTGGGGAACTTTGGGCTAAAGGTTCATTCAACGTTTCTAAAATCCACCTTGTCTCTGTGTTTAGTTGATTTAAATTGTGTGCCATTATTTCATTGTCGATTATTTTTATAGTTTCTTTATGTTCGTCTTTCTTTTTTGATTTATTGTTGTTGTTAATCATATCTTCAACATATTCATCAACTACAGCTGATCTTTTTTCAAATAACTCAGCAAGAGTGCGATCACTTTCAGTTTTTTGTTTTATTTCATCCAATGCTCTTGCTGTTGCTCTTTTCAAGTCATCCGAATCATTTTCGATGATTTTGACAAAAGCTAATTCTTCTTTGATTTTTGCCAATCTTTCATCCGTTATTTTATCAATATTTTCCAAATAAAATTCATTTCTAAGATCCTTTAGATTTGTTATCTTGGAGTCTAATGCTTTCATCTTATTTTCTGCCAATGTTTTGAAATTTTGAAATAAATTTGTATTGATAGAATTGTCTTCATATCTGGCTTCAATCAATTTCCTGTTATCATTATTATCCAAATCTTGTTCATCAAGTTCTTTGATATATGTCAAAGCATTTTCTAACTCTGACCTGTTTTTAAGTACATCTTGGATATTCCCCTTGTTAAATGCCATATCTGAATACAGCATTTCATTTTCTTCATAAATTTCTTGTAGTCTTCTTTCGATATCATTTTCAAAAGATTTAACCATGTTTGCCAAAACGTTTATATCTTGTTCAGAAGTCTCTTGTGAAGAACAAAACTCTTCAAAGTCTTTTGCAATTTTTGCTCTTCGTTCCAACAGATTTTTTATATCACTCTGCTCATTGATTTCTTCAGACATTATTTCACTTAGCCATTCTTGGTTGTCTAACATTTTTAAGATAAATTGCTTTTCATCTTCATTTGCAATTTTTTCTTTTCCTAACAATTCTTTCATTTCCTTTTCAATCATTAGTTTAATTTTCTTTAAATCTTGTAAATCTCTTTCCATTATCTTTCTTCGTGCTTCCAAATCACTTTTAGCTGCATCAAAGCTTTCAGCCATTTTGTTTTTCCTTCGCATCAATGTTTCAAGTGTTTTTGGATCGCCATCTGCCTTAGTGTGTTCATCAATTGTTTTGTCCATCCTTTCTAATGAAACTTGAATCGCTTCTATCTTGTATGCTAATTCTTCCATATCAGAGTCATCTATATCTTCAATCTTTCCTTCTTTTTCAAATTTAATGAGTGTAATTAAATCATCATTCTTATTCTCAATCGCACTTTTTAAATTATTTAATTCATCGTTCTTTTCCAATAATTTTTCTATGTTTGCATCATAACTATTTTCTTCAATTTCAGTTGATCTCAACGTGTCTGCAATCTCCTCAATGTTATTTTTAACTTTGTTCAAACATTCGAAAAGTTTTCTTTCAAAATTGTCTGTACTTTTATCATATTTATTTTTAAATTCATTGTGTTTGTTTTCTTCTGACAAATTTCTATCTTTTTCAATATTAGTTGAATTATCTATTATTTCTTGCAATCTTTTTTTCTCGTTTTGCAATCTTTCGCTTGCCTTTCCAAGTTTTTCTTTTGCATTGCTTGCAGTTAATTCATCTTTATTTTCTTCTTCATTTGTTAGTTCTTTTAATTTTTGAGTCAATTTTTCTATTTCATTTTCTATTTCCTGAATTTGTTCACTTCTTTCGTTTCTATTGTCAGTGTCTTTCTTTGCTTTTTCAATATTCATATTTGTTTTATTTATTGAACATTGCAATGTATCTATAATTTCTTCTATGTACATGACGTCATCTATACCTGTTGCCATATTTGCAATTTTACTGTCAATAATTTCCAATTCATTTTTTAGTTCATTGAAGTTTTCTTGATTTTTAACAATTTCTGACCTATTTATGCTGTTATTAATATCATAACCATTCGCCTTTGTGTTTTCCTCCATATTGAGACTAGCTTCCATTTGGAATCTCATCTTTGCGATATTAAAATCTGTGTTTTTCTTTGATTCTATTATGTCATCTACTTGGGAACTGTTTGGCAATTTGTATTCAATCGATCTTCTTTCGTCATATAACATCTTCTTTACTGCTTCGTTTATATGCGGTTCCAGCTTTTTCAACATTCTCTCCATCTTCGATATTTCTGTTTGAAATGCTTCGCTTTCATGATCCTTCTTATTAACCTCTTTTGCAATTTGATTAACCTCTTTGTCAATCTCATGTAACCTGGTTTCAATTTCTTTGATATCGTTTTTGCTATCAATAGTTAAAGGAAACCAGTTACAAATTGCGTCATTTACTTCTGTAAGCTGTTTTTCAAGTTTATGTTTTTCCTTTTTCAATTCTTTTATTTCAGTTAATTCTTCATTTCTTTTCTTGATAAGATTTTCAAGATTTTCTTTGTTTTCTACAAAAATAACCTCATTTCCAGACAATGATTTTTCAGTTTCTTTCAGCTCATTCTTTAAATCTTTCGTAACTTTATTTTTATCTCCATTTGTAATTTTCATTACTTTTTGCAAATCATTTGAAATGTCAACTTTTCTTAGTTGCTCTGATAACTTTTCAAGTTCTCCTGCAAATTCTGTTATCATTTGTTCTACATTTCCATTTTCAAGATATATTAGTTCATATACTTTCAAATCATCCACCAATTTATCTTCCTTGTTTTGATCGTCAACCAAATATCTGAACACACTATCTCCAAGTTTCTGCTTTATATCATCTAGCTTTTTCTTTATCTTATGTTCACTTTCCCATTTTTGAATATCCAAAACATCCGATCTTAAAAATTTGTCATTCATGTTTTGAATTGGCACCATCAGCTTATCATTTTCATCTTTTAAAGTTTTATGTTCTAAATTTGCATCTGCAATTGATACATCTTTTGAATTCATAACCTCATCGCTCCAGCTTCCTCCCTTGTCTTCACTTGCTAGATCATCTTGACGTAGCACCTTGTCTTTTTTCCCTAGCATAATATTCAATTCTTGGAGTTTTGACACAAGCTGTGTTGATGCTTCTATTTTGTCTTTTATCAATCCAACAAGTTGTTTATTTTTATCATTTATTGCTGGTATTTCATAATTTTCATTCATTTCATTCTTACATTCATTATCTGATTCATTTTTCTCAAATCCGGCCACAAGAAGCATCAATTCATCATCCACTTTTCCATTACTCGTACTAACTAATTCATTATTTGGTTGCTCATCTACCAGTTGATTTTTATCTTCATTTAATTTCTCGCAATTTTGTATTTTATTTTTGTTGTTGTTAACTTTGTTTTCTATTTCGTCAATTTCTCTGCACAATTCCCTGCATTTCATAACCTTTTCTTTTTCTGCTTCATTTATTTTCGTGTATCCTTTTTCATCTGCAACAATTAGATTTCTTAATTCATCCATTTCTCGTTTCATATCTTTGTATATGCATTCAAAGATTTGTTCGTCGTCCAAATTTAAACCGGAAATTTTCTTTAATTCAGAATTTCCCGAAAGAAGTCCTTCTTTTATTGTATCCTTGTTGTCTAAAATTGCAGATTTAATTGTTGATGAAAGTTCTTTGTCGTTGGTAATATTTTCAATTATTGAATTTGCAACTTCACCAACTTTTTTATTGAAGATTTTCTCAAAGACTTCTCTATCTCCATTATCTGATGCTTTAAACGTATGTGCTGCTTCACGTCCTATTTGAGCTTCTTTTTCAATTCTGTCTTCTCCATGAGCCAATGTCATTTTCATTTTCATCACTAGATCATCTTTGATAGCGTTGATTATTTCTGGAATCTCTTTTTTCAATTGTTCTTGGTGTAAAATCTCTTTTTCTTTTCGTTTTGATTGATCATTGTATGAATTTGATTCTGTTTGAATACTTTCCGTTTTTCTTTCAACTTTGTCAGTTTGTGCTAATTTTGAATCGTGTTGAATATTCTTTAAAACTCTTGTGCTATCGACGACATCAGTCTGTGAAGCTTGTGTTCTTATGTTGAATATTGAAATGTCTTTCAGAACCTTTCTTACCCGTTCATCTTTTTTTCCACTTTTATTTTTTATTTTTTTGCTTAGACCACTTTCCATGTCAATCATCCCATCTTGTAATCTTTTTACAATTTCAGCTGCTCTTTTCTTATGTTCCTCTTCTTCCTTTTCTCTTTGATGTAAAAAATTTTTTACTTCATTTTGTCTTTCCTCGATCATCTCAAACGACATTTCCATTTGCTGCTCAATTTCATTTCTCAATTTTTTTGCATCCACAACTGCTTGCTCTTCGTCGTCTTTTCTATCTTTCAATTTTTCAATATCAGATTTAAAATCTAGTTTCAATTTCTTTGCTTCATCTTTTACACGTTGTGGTGACATAACATTTTGTGATTGTGTTTTATGTTTTTCTTGAAGTAGATTGACATCCCCACTTTTGATTGGTTTATCCATGTTTTGCTGTTGGTTATTTTTACGTTTGGTCTTTATGAGCTTTGATTTCACATTTTTTATTTATTTATATCTCGAAATATATTCTCATTATTCGTTCCTTGCTAAGCTATAATTTTTCTTAAAGTGACCATGGTTTTAATGAAATCACACATTTATATGAACATTTGGATACATTTCCATACCATTGTATACTTGCATGTCTACGCTATGCCTCTCAGCTGAATTTAAGGCTGAGATGCAATAAACATTGTCTTTAACTGCAATCATTGAATTGAATTTTTATAGACCTATATTTATTAATGAAAAGACGCGTAAACAAAACGTGAACTACACCACGTTTCATTTACGCTATCTTGATAAACCAGACATCTTGTTGTAAACTTATTAATCCATTTTGTTTTACATTGAAAGCATTATAGCTTGTATTTTTTATATCGTTTTCTCGTGATCTTTAAACGCTTTCAACTTCCTCTTAAATATTTAAGTGAAATAAAAGCGTCCAAATGCATTAGCTTTGTCAAATGGCATGTTGATAACGATGGTCCGCTTTGCTGAGCATTATTTTAAAGAGTTTATTCAGTTGTCCAACAATAAAAATGACCAAAATCGAAGAAACAACCAGCTATTATAAATCATGTCTAACTGGTGGCCAAATTACGGTGTTGTTGGTGCTATTTATCATTTGAACATATTAAAATCTAAAATCGAAACCTTTGTAGCAGTATTTTTCATTGAATAACTATCGAATGACTTCAATTTGAATCTCAACATTTTTATTCTAAAATACTCTTGATTTTGAAAATGTTTTTTTCTACGTTTAGTATTGAATTGATTTGCTTTTATATTATTTCTTTTCTTCCATGGATACATGTCTATAACTAAAAATGGATACATGTCTCTATAACTAAAATTTCATTAACAGCATATCATATCAATTTATTCAATATTGCTTTGATTTAATTTTGTTTGTAAAACATGTTTTCTTTATCTTTTGAATTTTACTCGTATTTGAGACCCAAAAAAATAATCCAGAATTTCATGAACTCAAAAAAATATTTTCTCACAAATTTTGGACCCAAAAGTAGCCTGAGCACCTTTTGCTTGGTACAGAATCATCGCAATGCCGCCTGTGGCCATTAAACGTTTTAAAAAATTTGAATCGCAGAACTTGGGCCTCAAATTAGACCTAAATTTTTGTTTTCGTTTTTAGTTTGAGATTTCGTAAAATATATTCAGCTTAAAACAAATTACAAAACGAAAATAAAGCGTGTTAAAGAGGTGACAAATATATTCAAATCTACTGGCATATTATTTTGCTCTATTCTCTATCGCGCACCGAACTCGACAAAGTAATTCCTACAAAAATACATACTTCACCCTCAAATAAATCCAATACTTTCGCAAAATACACAGACTTCCTCCTGAAAAAAATAATCATACTTTTTTTCATATATTTCATAGTATGATGTAAAATATATATAGACTATAATACATACTTCTTGAAAATACATACTTTTTCAAGAGGAGTGTGTGTATTTTGCGAAAGTATTAGATTTATTTGAGGATGAAGTATGTATTTTTACAGGAAGTATGTTGTCCATTTTGGCGCGTGATAATTCTCAAGTAAAAGGGTGTTTTTATATTTTTAAACTTTTTAAGTTTTCAAATGATCCATGTTATGTGTTCTGCAAATCAAAAAGCAGAAATTTTAGGAGGAATACGTCATTACACGTGAACGAGGGTTTTATGAATACGAGGCAGGAGTTGCTATGATACCAAACAATGTTTACAAATGTTAATGCAGGTGGAGAAAAGTGGAAGTTTCTTATTTCCTGTGATTGATTGGAAACGAAAATCTCATTGATTTTATTGTTGTCATGCAAACATTGGCCCAAACTCAGTTCAGTGAAAGAAAGCCAGTGTGTTAGACGTTAAAATATCTTTTCATTTTTGAAGCGTTTTTTAAAAATGGAAATTACAAAGGAAGCCACGATTGGCCCTGATTCATGGAAAGAAGCTAGCGTGAAAAATATTCGCCTTGCCCAAACTGTCGTACAACGGAGCGACAAATTCAATGATTTAGGAAGACAATTAGATCCTCTTCCTTCACTTCGAGATAGTTGCATTCAACAGAGCAATTCTCAAATACATGGATATGTTCGACAAACTAGATCCATCATGATAAAGCTGAAATATTGTTTGCTTGAAACTGAAGAAGAGATTAAATCACTTTTGAGAGGAAAAGAAAATTTAGAAAAGGCTTTGGAGCATATCAGAAAAGATATTCGACTCAATAATAGTTCTTCAATGATGAGAAGAGCAAGACCAGTGAGAGAGAGGGTATAACCTTTTGTGAATAATTTACAGTTTTTGATGAATAAAATTTAATGAGCAAAATTTATCTAGAAAATAGGTATAAAAAGAAACTTTGATGTTGTTCTTTTATATTATTATTACTTTTATATTAAAATGCAAGCTTTTAGTTTCGTGTTTCTGAAAATTATATTTTTTTTATAGAAAGCTGATGGTGCAGATGATCTATTGGCAGCAGAGAAAGACCATCTATTGAAACTGAAAAGAGTTTTGGAAAGTCAATTGCGTTCAGTGCAAAAACAGCTACATGTGCTTGATAACGCAAGAAAACGCTTGAAAGCAGTGATCTCAGAAAGAAGTAGAGTGCTAGATTTGATTTGTCATTCTGTATCATCAATTGCATCATCAACATCATTGCATGAACCTTTCACTATCACAGACAAAAAAACAAATCTGGAAAAGTCTGGTATGGTGGAAACTGACCCACTTGGACCACGCACACCAGAAGTTGCAGAAGCAATGTCTTTAGCCACTGATGCCAGGAAGAGATCTGTTGTTCTTAGGAAAGAAGTTAGTGAAGCCATTGACCAAACTAAAAAATTGCAAAGATCAGCCCACATGAGTGTAAATGATGGTCTGACAAAGAAAAGTTCTGAAACTATTACAATGAAGGTATGCAATGGATTTTTTCACAGTTTATGCAGTATATTGAAATGTTCTTGTTTTGTATCTATTCCAATGGAAAAGTTTAATTACAAATCTTATCATAACAATTCTATTCACACAATACAATGAATGTATATAAAAAGACTTGATACTGACACTCCTGGCTTTTTAGTATGAGATAGATCATAATTAAAGAATTTTGATTTAATTTTCCAACAGCAACACCTTCAAATGACATCAGGTGAAATTAGAATGGCTCGTCATCGTGGGGAGAGATGGCATTATGCAACTGATGTTTCTCGTGGCTACGTACTGGTGAGCTTTTTTTTTAGATTGAATTATAATTTTTCAATGCAATGATTTTTAATATTCTTTTTTTAAGTGTTTACAGAAATTACTTATCTATTGATGACTAACATGATAATCTTAAAGTAACTGAATGGATATGAAAGTGGCGAAACAGCAGGAGACTGGGCAATCTAAATATAGATACAGCTATTCCTCCAATCATATCGGAGGAGCGCA
>JAYJMH010044027.1:0-14627 GCA_036873815.1 Phacellophora camtschatica
TTCATTTAGCTTGAAAATGATGTTAAGATGACATCGAAACGTCGCTCATTATTATCGTTAATATTTATAATCAAATGACACAAATTATACATTTTATATTCGAAGTGTTAATGTTTTCACAACACTTCAGACCCTATTTTCATCCGCTGTTTTCTCTCGCGAGTTTCTCAAAGGATACGTATACGACAAGATCTTTTCGGAAGTAAAATTCGTTCCATTGTGATACAAGACTAGCTTCATTTTCAACATTAATTAAATTCCCATAAGTACAAACAACATTTAAACTTCGATGTCTTTTGGGACTTTGGGAGAGATAGAGGCAAGAATAACCATCCCCAATGGAAATACAGCATTAGCCTCGAGACCACTGTTGTAGCTATAACCACTGATTAACTACTGTTTACTGTGTTCGTTTTTTCATAACGCAACAGATCCAATTTATCGGTTGATTTTTCATAAGGACGCAAACTATACCTGGTGACCCAAAAAAATTATCCTCGTTTGCAAGGCGGTAGCTTAAAATTCTAGAGAAAAAAATCTCAAATTTTGCATAAAACGACGTCTGAAGGGAAAACGTAGAGTTTGGGATATCATCTGGTCATTTGCAACCACATTTACTACTTGTTCAAAAGGTGAAATTGTAATTGTCTTAATTCGTGAGCTTGCAAAACTGGAAAAAATTCATTTATTTTCGGTCCATGTTTTGACATAAAAAGGGCCTGCTTTCTTGGCACTTTAGCAGTTTAAAATTTGAAAGATTCATTAATCAAACTCGATATAGAAGCAACTAGGTCGTTTAATGTTAAAATGCGACTGGAAACAAATAACGATTCTATAATTGACTTAGCATATAAAAGTTGAGATTTTTATTCTCGCGGATTTCAAGCCATAGCTCTGCAAACGAGGACAATTTTTCCCCGGCACATTTTTATATTCATAGTATTGATGTTTTCATAACACTCCAACTATTCATCTACTGCTTTTCCCTGAGAGTTTCCCAAAGGACACAAATTATGCATTTTTCAAGTGTAAATGTTTTCAAAATGCGGCAGATCCTATTTATCGGTTGTTTTCCAAACTGAACTCTATTCTGAAAAAACAATACGGCGGGACTTCTTACCAGCAGAAGGATGTAAACAATCCTGCTACCTTGTAAACAATCTCAAACTTGGTCAACATACTTCAGGGCTTATCCCTCCCTAATATAAGTGTCCAACGATGCCGCTGAAAGTACTAATTATTGCCCAGATTCATCACGCCCATCATGAAACATAAAGTAAAATCTTTCACAACACTTATGGAAAGATAAATTTAAGATAAATAGACACAAAATATCTCGCTAACTCCAAATAATTCATATTTTTTAGTTTTTATTCCGATTCTGTGAATTTATCGATATATAGATGGTAAATGGTTATGGGGCGGTAAAGCGCGAAGAGCTCTATTCCAGTAAATATTCAAAACCATTCTCTCCAATTACTATAATAGGGACACAACAGAGAATTATTCATCATTGATGATTCATCAGAAACGTTTACCACAGAAAAATGTTTACAACGATGATGCGATAGTTTGCCTTTTCTAAACAAAACAGAAATTAATTTCGTGAATGATCTTACGATCAAGCACGCATGTTCTCCCATTTATTTACATAACAAATATAAATACACACACTCCACATTGCTGAATACATTATGAAAGTCTTACTTGAAAGTATAAGTTGTTCTATGAGAAATTTGGAATAGGAATAAAAGACTTTCGATGTTCCTTCTTCTTTGAATCTCCAATGCTCATTGATAATCGCTTTTTCGACGAACATTCTGGTTGACTTTCAACTTCGGAATGATTCTTCCCAACATTTTTCGAATGATTCTTTGACTCAGATGAAACCAATCTGATAGCATTGTGCACGAAATTTGCCGCCCGTTCTGTCATGGACTCGACGCTTTTCTTTGATTTTCTCGCTTCTCCTAAGCTTGTTTTCGATTCCGTTCCCGTTGGCTCTTCTTTTGCATTCGATTTCGGCTTCTTCAGCTTAATTATCATTTTACGTTTCTTTTTCTTTGACGAATTTTGCTCATCTTCAACATTGCTAAAATCTGAATTCTCGTTAATATCTATATCTCCATGTTCACTTTTAGAATTCGTACAACCATCAACAATCATTTGTTTACTCGCTCTCGGCGATTTTTTCACGGTCGCTGGGCAATTGTTACCAGATACCTTATGAGAAGATTGAAGTCGGCTTGTAGGCCTTTGAGAATTTGCTGTGTTGGCGGTGCTTTCTTTGCCATTCTCTGCATTTTTCTTCGCCCTCCTTGGCAAGGTAGCATAAATTGAAACATTGTTGTTTTTCCCATATCCTATACAACTTTTTGGGCGATCAAATTCAGGCATGTTGTTTGTTTTGAAAGAGTTACTGCGATTAATGGGCTTGGGAAGGAAAGACCCTACATCTGATGCCTGACTCTGTCTTCTTCTAGAAAAGCTTCCTGATCGTGATATTGGCCTTGGTTGAGCAGTACGCTGGACAGTTTCATCGCTTTTGCTTTGTGTGGTTGTGGTTTTTGAACGCCTGGGCAAAGTATTAGAAGATCCATCAATTACGCTATCTTTTGCTATTCTGCTAGCAGGCTGACTTGACAATTTATCACCAGCATCAGTACTTTGTCTAGTCATGGAAAGGTTAGTCTCTTTTACATTTCGGTTCATAAACTCAGGACTCATTCTTGGAATGTGGCTTATTGGTTTTGATGATGTTATCTTCAATTTTCTTGGTAGAGTGCTACTTTTATTGCGAGCTTCCTTCCTATTGGCACTCCCGTCTGTAAATGTTGATTTCTTAGGCAGGCCATTTTCCGTTGATCTTAAATTATTATTTCTTTTTGGAAAACTCGTTCTGTTAAGGGTTCGAACTTCTTTGCTTTTGTAACTTGGCACTTTTGACATTTTCGGCGATTGCCAGACACCGATTTGATCGTAAAACACAGGCCTGCCTTCTGGAGTCAAAACTCGTTCTTCATTTTCAAATATTTTCGAGACAGGAATTGATTGTGGTCGTTCAGACACGGAATTTGATAAAGCATCTTCTTCAGAGTGCAATGTTTTAACATTTGTTACCTTGTTACTCTGCAATTGTTCTACTGTTGTATCGTTTGTACTTGTCTTGTCTTGTTGTCTCCAACACTCAACTATTGCAGCACTCATAGTCACGTTGCCATTGTTGATTGGCCCATTTATACCAAACTGTCCATCTTCCCTCTTGGTTTGAGCCAATTCTCGATCATGACTTTGAGGTTCAAAGAAACTTCTAGCCATGGAGAATCTTTCGTGTCGTGTATCAAAGTCCATGGCTGATTGAGCTCGGCGTGTCTCACCGTTTGCATCCGTTCCCGGAGAAGCAGATACAATTTGATGCGGCTTTGGTTTTAATTCATGCCTGGGCATACGATTAATTTGTTGTAGTTTATGTGAAATTTTTCCAGTAGAAACAGGAACTGTCTTTCTTGTTTTTGAAGCAGATTCCTCATCACCGAAAGCAGCTTCGATATCTCCAATAAAAAGATCGATTTGATTATCTTCGATTGACAATTTATGTTTAGGTAAAGCTTTTCTGGTTTCAGATGTAATCACACTGTCTACTCGATCTTGTTGGATCTGGTTAAAATGATTTTGAACATCATTCTGACCACTTTCAAAAGCCTCGCTCTCTTTTTCGATAAAGTTGTTGTTAATTTCGTCAGTTAAAGTCACCTCGCTTTCACTCTTTTGGATCAAAAATTCAGATTCAGTAAAGCTTTCTTGGACATCATAAAATTCTTCATAGACGACAGACGTATTTTCAGCTATTTCCTGTGTCGACAGTTCGCTGGATATTTCAAAACTTTGTTCGCTGAAGCTCCCGTAAAATGATCCGCCTTCTTGGCCTTCTGATTGAAAGCGTTGCCTCGTCAGAGGAGAAAGACATCTGAGATCCGTCAATTCTACGTCTTCGTTTCGAATGTATCTCACTTGTATCTCCTCAGGTTCCTGATCACTTTCATTGTTATATTCCTTGAGTTCATGATCACTTACATTGTCAACTTCCTCAACATTGCTAGCAGTCGTGACAATGCCTTTCGAATCACTACACCGATGACTTTTCGTTGCAGAATCAATGTCACCATCTTTCCCAAGACTATAGTATCTTGTGTGAAAATCCTTTACTCCAAGTCCTGTAAATCCAGCTTTTATCATCATTAATTTCAACGATTCACTCAGTTTATCCAGAGCATCGATTCTTTCGTGCAATGCATCAATGATGCGAACTTCTGCTTGCCTAACATCCTCTGATCTCGCGTGCATTTTCATATCATCATATTTTGAACATGAACTCTCTCCACAAGCTTCAACTGCTTTATGCCCATATTCTTCTTCGAGATGTGTTCTTCCTTTTAACAAAGAAAGTTTCGCAGATCTAAGTTCAAGCAATTCACCATAAAATTCTTCTCCTAATTTCATGAGCCACCGCAATTTCTGGACTAAACTCAAATTATCAATCCTGACTTCCTCTCGAGCTTTTTTGACAACGTTATTACTGACATCGCCATGTATTTTTCCAGTCATGTTTCCACGTTTAAAAAGATCTGATTTCATCACTGACCTAATGTGCCAAAGAGAATTTATTTCTTTTAATGTTTTTGTCTGTTCAAGCAAGTAATAATACTTCGACATTAAATCCGAAAGAGAAAGTTCGAGCAGTCCAATTTCCTTCGTAACAATTTCGGCTCTGAGAACTCGTTCACTTTCGTGACTTTCTGCAATGAAACCTTTTTTAAATGCAGTCGAGGTATCATGCTTTACGATTAAGAATTTCATTTCATTATGTAACAATTTCGCGTCTTTCTTAAGCAAGCTGAGATCACCACGAATATGCGAGCGTTGGTTGAAAATCTTCAGAACTAAAGAGTCGTATTTGTTGGCAATATTTCGTAAATCTGTCGAAATTTCGTCCTTTGCGACGTTAATATCTTCAAAACCGCTTTCAACATTTCGTATCAACTCTTTAGATATAGCACAATCGGAGCGAGATCTTCGCACCATTGATCTGCTAGAGTGGTGCTTTACTCGGCGAAGTGACATTTCGGAGCGTAAACCTTTTAGCGTGCGGGAAATGTTCTTTCTGCAGGTTCCAAGAGTCTTCCCAATCAATAAACTTAAAATCTTTCTGCGCATACGCAAGATTAAACGTTCTACGTCATGATTTGATTGTCTCTAAGAATGTATTGCATGATATTTATAGTCCAAATTTCTTTTGCGACCACCAGTGCAGTCAAAATAAACGTCATATTCCTTGTTTTTGTAAACTCGAAAACTCTGGCCTGACTGGTCAAACAAATTTATTGTCATTCATATTCAAACACGACAACATTTTTTTTCTTAGAACAGTACTTCGACGGCACATCCATAATTCTTTGTAAATTCTATGAAGAAGAATTTCTTGCGATTGTAAAATAGGTCAAAGTGAGTTTTTTTCATATCTGTAAAAAAGAAGACATCATTAGATGTGACCTAAAACATAAATTTCAGACGATTTCAGTCTAGATTATTAAACCCTTTCGCCACTGTCAGGGTCATATGGTCAACACTTGTTGTATTACTTATAAGTTTTTCTCTTGAATTAAGTTTTTTTACTCGTGCTCTCCCTGTAAAACGAAAAACCGAATGGCAAATTACCTGTTAATAGAAGATACGGACTGAGGTAAAATTAACATAATTTGATAGTATCTAGATGCGAACAGTAAAATTGTTGTATTGCTGCAACAACCAGAAAAAACAATATGATAAGTCCTTAAGTTGGATTAGTTTGCCCCAGGGATAAACAAATTTACAACAGCAGAATCTACGGAACTATTATGTGCAATACGTTGATAAAAATACGGAAAAATTGCTTGAAAAGTTTCTGAATTTTTCTGTTTCGCAAAACAAAATTCAAAATTAAGCAATGTAAGGTTATTCCTCTTTTCAAATATTAAAATTCCATAACACAATGATACATGGAATCATACGCAACAATATATATAGATTATATATATAAATAATATCTTGCGCAGTACTCACAAATGTTTAAAGCATGTTGTTATCTTTCTCCATATGATCAACCGGGTAGGCTAAGCGAGGGAATACTTTTGGCAGAACGGCCCTCCTGCATCTGATCAACATAATACACAAGTTAGTACGTTCAAAAATCTTTTAAGTACGCGTTCAAAAACTTTGTATCAGTTCTCCTTCTAAAGATGAGGTTACGTTTTGATATAAGCGGGTGGCATATATTCACTTGCTTCAAACTAATCAAGCATTCCCACGGGGGTGTCAAAACTACCACCTTTCGCACTGTTAAAACTAAGGTAACGATAGCTCATATAGCTCATTAATGCTTAGAATGGCTAATTTTAGATTTTTCCAGGCATTATTACCATGCCTAAGCTTTAGCTTTTGCCACTTCTTACTAGCTTATGTCATTATGGTTGAACCTAGCTACCTCGAGTTTTCGAGATCACCGAAGCTAAATCAAATCTGAAACCTCTCAAGAGATATATGAAACAAATAGAATTAGTATGGGAGTTCAAGTTATCCTATTTTCTCTTCAAAATTTCAAATCAAATTTTTTTCGAAATTGCAAGTTTGGAACTGGAAGATCTCGAGGGATATAGAGAACAGTTACAGTCAATCGGGAGCTCAAGTGGGAGAGGTTCCTGCCCATGGATGACGCCACGATTCCCCCGACAGGGGGACTATAAGGTCGATTTATACAGTAAAAATAGGTATTTTTAGGTGTTTTTCTTTACAAAATTCCGACGGGGCCTGTAGCCCCTAACACCCTCTAGTGCCACCCCTGTTCCTCCCTCTTGCCTCGAAACAAGCATTTTACGTGACATTCAAACCGAAAAAATCAAAGAGTAGTAAGTAGAATATTTATTTCAAAAATAGCTACAGCTACAAGAAACTATCCATCCACATCAAATTATCAAAATATTATATTGATGTTACATGATACTATCATGATATTTAGTGATATTATCGTGACATTAAATAATAATTTTAAACTTCCAGCATATTTGAAACAAATATCAAATCGAGAATATTTAGAATAAACATAACCGGATGATGCGAATTCTACGATCCAGGTTGACTTTGTTTTTACTACACTCGTGTCGTGAGATTATTATCTTGAGAAAAGTTCTATTGTACAACACACATTTTGCTGCCATGCTTTTGGAAACCAGAAAAACAATTTTAATTTCGGATAAGAGAATTAAAAGTTATTTAACAAGCTTGCATTTTGACATCTTCAAAGTACAGTAAAACTTGTACGTAAAATGCATATTTTGCAAGAACACCTTTAAGCATTTTAAAGAAACAACATTGCATTAAATACCAAAAAGGTATTAAATCTAGCAGCTTTGTTCGCACCCCCGTTTTAAGTCTTTAATATCACTATTAATTTCATATGCGATTGTCCCGACACTTGTTGATGCAAACATTGCCCAAAGAAGATATGACAACTCCTTAATCACACACAGAGGCGGCAAGAACTTCAAAGATCAATAATGAATACAACCTGCTATTTGTAAATCCATGCTCGAAATTTTCTTAAAACCGTGAATCAGTCAATTAGAGGTAAAATGGCTAGATTTGAAAATCACTGTTCAATGAAGTTTTGACGTGAAGATATAGTGGTCACAAAATGGCGCCAATTCTACATTCATCACAACTCTTCACTGTAAAAATAAGACTGATTAGCTAATGGCAAAATATCTTTTATGCATGTGTCTGCGAAATCTTGGAGTCATTAATTTGTAATAGAATTAATATTTTGGAAAAGGTGGTATTAAGTGAAATGAAATGAGCTTCTATGCAGAGAAAAAGTTTGCCAAAATTTATTCCTCTATTTGAAGTACATTTTATTTGAATTACAAATTGAACTTTATGCATACGACATAACACTCTTTTGAAAGCAACTGGAACAAAAAAGATGATCGACAAAGATCATAGCTAGAAAAGTCAATACAATAAAGACCCGTACATTAGATACTGCAACTTCCACTTCTAAGAACCTATAGGCTGAAATAACTGTATCTATTTTACTCAAAATAAAAAATATGTTATCAAAGTACCTCCTTAAAATTATATACAGATCTTTACCAAGCAAAATTGAGTATTTTTGTTCACCATCCCCTGAACTATTAAGTTAAAATATGAGTTCAATTCAAGAACCTTACTAAGTTGAATTCAAAAATGTAGGTTCTGGTTCCTACTGTATTCAGATAAAAGATGTTTGATTTTCTGAATCAAAGGTTTATCAAAAAGGCAGAAAGCATTTCATATTTCAACACTTGTTTGTCATTTCAGGATGAATTTTTATTCAAAACCAAAACAAAGAAGCCGCATTGAGTTTGAATTTACCAACGGCATCAGAAATAATATTAAAAATTAATTGCGCATCAGTAAACACATATTGCGTGATTCAGCCAAGCAAACCATCATATTTACATCAGTTAAAGCTACTTGCAGAGTTTAGTGAATGTTCTCACAGCGAAATAGCTTGATGATTCATTAAAGTTGCTTGAAAAACAAATATTAGAAATAAATGTCCGCATATTCATTCTTGATTTGCTTGCCTATTCAGACATCAAACTTATGTGCAAACTATATAGCTATATTTTAAAGATATTATTTGTTTATAATTAATAGTTTAGAAATATAATTAACCAGCATGCTAGTATTTTCGTTGGTAACTTAAAGAGATATTGAAATGCTTTGCAATTAGTTTCAGGCGATAAGTCAAAGAAATGGGAAATCTTGTGATCAAACTCAGTTTATATTTTCGAATTATCGTTCGGTTCTAACAGATTAGAATTGTAAGAAACCAGCATGCCAATATTTCGTTGGTAACTTAAAGAGATACTGAAATGCTTTGCAATTAGTTTCAGAAGATAAGTCAAAGAAATAGGAAATCCTGTAGTCAAACTCAGTTTATATTTTCGAATTATCGTTCGCGTATAACAGATTAGAACTATAAGAAATCAGCATGCCAATATCTCGTTGGCAACTTAAAGCGATACTGAAATGCTTTGAAATTAGTTTCAGACGATAAGTTAAAGAAATAGGAAATCCTGTGATCAAACTCAGTTTGTATTTTCGAATAACCTTTTGTCTGTAACTTGGATAAAACTATGAAAAATTAGCATGTAGACAATTGAATTTCAATGGGAAAACTTGTAGAAATACTGAAAATGCTTAGCTTTCATTTGAAGTAGAATGGAAACAAAATGAGATAGAAGATAAGTCAAAGAAATAAGAAATCCTGTGATCGAACTCTCGTTTATATTCTCGTTTATATTCTCAAAATATCGCCCGTTCGTTCGTAACTAAGTTAGAACTACAAAATTCAGCCTGCAGACAGTTCGGGTTTCAATGAGCAACTTGTCGAATCAAAATACTGAAATGAGCAATTTATTTCCCTTGGAGAAAAATGGCAAGCAAATAAAAGATAGTCAATAAGTCAAAGAAATATGTAATCAAGTGAATATTATAACGGCTTGAAACGCAAAACTATAAAAAAAAAAAAAAATTAGAAAATATGAATGAATAAATCTGACGAATTTAGCCACAAACCATTTAATAACAACAAAAAGATTTCTGAATTCCAAAATGCTCTTCTTTATAAACTCGAGCTTCATGTTTTCAATAACGTATATCTACACAAAACGAATTCCTACAACTAGAATTTACAATCATTCTCCCTTATATATGACATTTTTACGATACTAAGCAACATTGATACAAATGTTTCACCCAAGTTAAGTGCTTTAAAAATTGTATCCAAAACAACAGCAATGCATAACTGATACTGTGCCAAATGTGTGATGTATATCCTTGGTTACGTAATCTAAAAACGGTATTGGTTGCAAGAATATGGGTGATAAACATTAAAATATTTGACCCTGCAATTATTAGATTTTGAATTATTACATTGTTTACATGTACTCATCCTTGCGTCACTTCTTTTCGCATACAATGCTTGAAACCAGCCCATTTTACAGGACTTGGAAATTTCTGAAAATTAAACAAACATTTCAATGATAGAAAAGTATAAGTTAAATTCATTAAAATTTGTCAAATTTGAAAGAATGAATACGACATGACACGAATTTAAAAGCGACTCAAAGCGACTCAAAGTTTGTAAATAAATACTGATAATAATGATAGCTATAATGTAATGATAATACAGTTGAACCCCGCTTTCTCGATCTTTAAAGAAGAATGAAAGTTTGTTCGAGATAGAGATTATTCGAGATAACCGAGAAGCTAAATCAACGCTGGAAGCTCTCAAGGGATAAACAGAACAGTTCGAGTAAACAAGGAGTAGTTCGAGTTAAGCTAGCTCAAAATAGCTGAGATTAACTGTAATATCGGATGTTTCAAAAAAAGGCAACAGATTTGATCAGGGCTAGCGATGATAATTTAGCTCAAATCAATCCGAAATATTTTTCAAAGTAATCCTTGATAGTTAACTTGAAAAGAAATACCTTGTTTGTTGATATCAGTGCATTGAGAGGTGAAATATTAATCTTAAAAGTTCAAATTTGCCTTCAACTCCAAACCAGAGGTTTAATATCTCAACTCTCGATTCACCGATATCAACAAGCTTCTTTTCGAGTTAACTATAAAGGATTACTTTGAAAACTATCGAGAGTTGATTATTATCGCTAGCCTTGATAAAATCTTCTGCCTTTTTGGGCACCTGGTATAATGACAAAAGTAGTAACGATGATAATAATATTGATCGTTGCTAAACTATGCGAAAAAATGTAGATTGTATTTTGGTAAAGGTAAATAAATTGAAAGAAAAAATGTTCAATTTCATTATAATTATTTACGTGGATAAAAAATTAAGCTAGAAATCAATGTCCGTATAAAATTATTACTTAGGATTTACAATAGATTTCAAGTGAACTTGTTTTATTATTTTTCAACATTGCATCAATGTAAAGTAAATTTGTCGTTGGAAATGGGGCAAAACGGAGTTTTGAAAATAATTTCTTCACAGGTAATATTTAATAATACTTACTCCAAATCCTCTTTTTAATCGATCTTTCATGATACCAACAAACTCAATGTCACTTAATTTTCCATCACCTGTAAAGTAGATATATGTAATGTGTAAAAAAGTTCAAATGGTTGAAAAGCTATGACAATTTGATTTTGCAACCGATCTAGAAATTCCCTTTTTCCTCCACTCACATAAAAAATCGAATTCAATTTCTAAAACTCTAATTACTTTAGTCACGTAACCATAAGATTCTTCTCTGAGATTTGAAAGCAGAGGTATGCATCAAAAGCAAATCGCCCTAGCCTGGCAAATCAGAAAGTCCACAGATTTTCCTAACTTTTTTTAGTACTAGTATAGTCTTGCATAACTACGACGATTGTAACAAGTCTAAGATCACCAAACAAGGGCAGGTTTCGCAACAATAGTGAAATCGACACGCTAATTTCAAAGCGATTAGCCATAGAAGACAAAGCGAATTCTCCTAAGCAGAAAATCATAACAAACAAAGACATATTTTGATTTTCTGCTTGAGAGAAGTCTCTTTGTCTTGAATGGCTAATCGCTTTGAAATTGGTGTGTCGAATTCACTTTCATTACAAAATCTGCCCTTGGTAGATCGGCCATAAAAACGTTACAGTTTACAAATTTTAAAGTACAACCAGAATATAACGAAGCGTGACAATACAGTATCAGTATCATCATCATCATCATCATCCTCATTTTTGTTCGAGAATGCAAAAAGTTAAAAATAAATCAACGTATGAAAATTTGATGTAAAACTACATTCTACACGACCCAAGGGAAGCAGAGCTTATCTTGCTTGGGTCGTAAATAATAATACTAAATAAACGTAGGTAAATACAATAAATCACAATACATATTGTTAACGATTGTAGCTGAAACACAAACAGCAGCAGCAAAATGCAATATGGTTAGTTAGTCAGAAGGCTCCGCAATCTGTAAGAAACGACTTGTAAGAAACTTTTAGACCCCTTTTCTTGAAATAACAATAGGAAAACAATAGGAGCTATTTTGAAACAACAACTAGTTTTTTATATGAGGATTGTTACTGCATAGTCATAAGAGAGAACTCTCTCTTATGACTATGGTTACTGTATCATAAACAATTGGACGTAAATTTGGTAATGTTGCAAAATACACTTACCATCGATATCAAAAAGTTGAAAAACAACATTAATAAGGTATGGATTGATATCTTCTCCAGTTGACACTTTCACAGCTCGGATAAACATATCTAAAAGCGAGTAATATTCAGACTTCAAACAAAAACAGCATCGAACAAAATTGCATCTGGTTAGTCAACTGAACAAATGACTTTTCCAAAAGCATAACATTTGATTATCACTGCAAACTAAATACAGCTAATTACAGCCGCTTAAAATATTACAAATATAACAGATTTTGTAAAAATAATAAAATTGACACGCCAATTTCAAAACGATTGGCCCTCGAAGACAAAGCGCAATCTATCAAGCAGAAAATCGAATCAAACAAAGCCATGTTTTGATTTCTGCTTAAAGGAATTGCTAATTCGCTTTGCCTTGAATAATCGCTTTGAAATTGGTGTGTCGACTTCACTATTGTTACAAAATCTGCTATTGTTCCACAACTAAATTCAAATTTTACAGTCTATCAACTTAATAGCAGCGGAGTGGGAAAGTCTGATGGGGAGCGACGAAACAAACTACTCACATGCGTGAACACATGTAGTAATGTAGGTGTGATGTTAACTAAAATAAGAAAGCAGGGAGAGGGAAGACAACAGAAATGTTTCCTACTGCTCATTGTATTGATAATTATTGAAAACTCCAAAAAATACCTTGACTGATCGGTTCATGCATCATATTAAACATTCTCACAGAAACAATGAAATCATCAATGTTGTTCAGAAACCTATTAAATGACTTGAATTCTTCCAATGTAACTCCCTACAGAATAAAAAAATAAAAATATCCAAGTCGCAATGTTGGAAATAAATTTCATGATATGTTCATATCTTCAATCCAAAAATTTCCATACAAACAAGGGCTACAAAAACGATACCGCAGAGAGCATGTTAAGACATGGCAACTCTGTGACATAACGCACAACAAAGAACAATAACAATATATATGATTGTAAATATACATACTACAAACGTTCAAAATAATTCATAGCTACAAAAAGAATTCAAAGCTATGAAGGAAAATCGTAACAACGTAACAAGATTGCTGCATATAATTCGTTTTAAAACATGGATCGGCTTGTTGATAAAAGATAAGATCGCAGCCCTTTGCATCCAGTTGTTTTTCCCCAAATCATTATCTTGAGTCTCTTCTTGGAGATGAGATTCCAGGTAAAAATTTTAAAATAGACCGCAGCGTAAAAATGCTCAAAACAGCCTAAATGTAACTTTGTGTGAATTGGAAAAAGTTCTCTAATAGCAAAACCAAAGAAAGCTATTTGGTTTTTATCAGAAAATTATCTAGCACAATTTATCAGACAATAATTTTTTTATATCGTGCAGCTATAAAACGTGCAGGTAGTGGTGGAGAAAGTCGGGACCTTTGCGAGCGGTGGTCACAGGCATAAAATTTTATGGAGGTACAAATAAAGCAAAGTAGCATCTGTGCATGTGCATACATGAATGTCACACAACTGTACAAAGATTTATCCCTATGCAAAATATCCCAAACTAGAATGGTCGAAGGCACGAAAAAACGTTTCTATCCCTGTGTGCAGCTTTAACAAATAAAGATTAATGGAAATGAAATACAAATAATTACGATGCAATCCTTACTCTTGGCTCTTGAACTCGTTTGTGCAATCTTTCCAGGTACCCTCTATGATCATCAGCAGTTAGAACAGTGTTGCGCAATAATATTCTGGCAAAGTCCAATTCAGATATTGTTTTCATGCTTTTTGAAAATTCGTGAAACTAATCTAGTTAAGTTCGATGTCTAAACCACCAACAAAGATATGCCACAAAAACTAAATAGTCATGGAAAAGCCACGAGTAATTCGTATCTTTCAGAAAATCCAGATTAAATGCTTTTACCGTATGCAGTTACTGATATTTTTATTTATACAACAGTTTTATAGAAGAGGCTTCAACTAAACGTTTGACACCTTGCTAGACAAAAAAGATTTTCGTTCTTAACACAAATAAAATCAGCTAAACTCAAATGCAAATAAATCGTACAATATGAAAAGATACTTCAAGCTCTAAAACTTCAGATTGGAGGTCATCCATAAATCTATTAAATAAACGATAAATACAGAAACTGTGAAACAAAAATCACAAAAAATAAATAAGTAATGAATAAACAGTAAATCAACAATATAGAATATTTTAAAGAGCTGTTAAAGAGGCATCAACGCAAAAAAATGGACCATGTCAAAAACTTTCATTGCTCATTTTGGTGTGAGATTTAGACATAAAAAACAATTATAGCAAGTTTAATTTTTGTTTGACACACAACGGGGGCAGAAATTAGGGGGAGAAAGATGAAACGAACAACAGTGCGAGTGC
>JAYJMH010044038.1:0-14625 GCA_036873815.1 Phacellophora camtschatica
TCTAAAAACGATATCAAGAGTCTGTAAATAAGATCTTGTCCGGTTTTAAAAGTTCTTTCTTTGGACATTAAGTTGATCTTGACGAAAATCACTATCAAAGTTATTCCCCCCAAATGGTAGTGACAAGTGCCCTCGGCTCATGGACTAGATCTATCTGTCTCTGTCTCTGAACCTTAACTTGCTTAAAAATAATATTAAACGTTTTATGTGATATTTAAAAATTGTATCTCATAAAATTATTAAAAGCCCCCCCCCCCTCTCCCCGCTTTCTACGGGCCTGCATTTAAGCAAAAATTGGTCAATGCTGAAAAGTCGGATTCTTTCGCCAAATCCTGACCATTTATGCCAAATTGACCAATTTAAAATATCTACATAAAAAAGCCACAGCCTACATACATATTGCACTACATAATACATACATATTCACTCCATAAACAGAAGATATGCACAGGGGGTGGGTTTGTAAGTTATGATCAAACATTTTTCAAATATTTACTTCTTTTGCAGAGTTCACATATATTGTTGATGCCCCAAAAATGGTACCTATGAAGATCAACAACGTAAGAACGCAACCATTTCCTGGAAGAACGCGGCCATTTTCTAGAGTTCTACTAGTAATAAATTTTAACCATCCTTTTTATCAGAACATACCATTATTACTAAATTACTACCAGCCAATATTTGATAAAATTATATTTTGCGGACCCGAAGAAAATAAAATGTACGATATGATCGTAATCAAAGGTGCGAGGGGTTATTTTGGGTATATGTGTTTGACAGAAGGTATACGAAGACACCCTGAATACAACGGATATCTTTACGTCAACGATGATATGGTAGTTAACTGGTGGACCATGATCGAGTTCCCTCGTAATCAAATATGGACTAGCAAAACAATTATGAACAAAGCCGGTGCAGACATGGACAAACCAGCCCCTTGCTGTTGGCATTGGTGGACTAGTGTCCAAGCATTACTCAAGTGCAAACAGTCTTTTGATTCGTTGAAGAATTCTGCAGCATCTTTGAAAGGTGAAACATACTTGAAGTTCTACTTTGAAAATACAAATGGCAAACGTTTGTGCATGCGCAGTTGGTCTGATTTGGTGTACTTGCCAAAAAGGTTATCCTCAACTTATTTGCATTTAGCGGACGAATTCTACAAAAACGGAGTGTTCTTGGAAGTAGCGGTTTCAACAATTTTGATCATGCTTGATAAGAAAGAAAACAGTGTCAACTTAAACGGAGTTTATTTTCCCGATTTATTCGGGGACATTGATTACACACCAGGGATTCATTTCTCAGACCGTTACAACACGAACGCGACATTTTACCATCCAGTTAAATTTTCAAGTGGCTTAGGGAAGAGTGTTTTTGTCAATGTTGTGGTGAAATATAGTGCAAACTTTCTACGAACATGGACGGAAAGTAAACATAACTCTAGTAAAATTCCACAGACCTAATGCCTTTATTAAAGTCCCAGGCGCGTGTTTAATTTTGAGCATATTTTGGTGGGTGTCTTATTCGAAGTAGGTGTTTATATAATTAAGAACGTTAACGTATTCGTAAACAACGGAAAAATCAACAATATCCACAAAATTGTTAAAACAGTTGTACTTGGTTTCTTAATTACAGTTGACCTAGAGCGGGTGGGTCTTATTCGAGGGAAGGGGCTTATTCGAGGCATTACGGTAAACTTTATGGGGGAAATGTGGGAAAGGGTAGCACACCCATCATGATAAAACATATACAAACATATTGTAAATTTGATAAAAGAGATATTGTGAAAATATTTAATAGGGTTAGATTTTCAAAAATTTAATATTGAAATGATTCTTTAGGTGTTTTTTGTATGACAAAATTATGGTTGGATTTCCGGTACCCGGGTAACGGGGTTTATGTACAATATGTTAAAGGCACACTGTCGCTGATGTTATTGGCTAAATGCACTGATCTGTGGCGAGATATCAATATGAAATCATTCACAAACGATCGGGTTGTTTAATAATTACAAAGTCGTCATGTCTTGAGATTGGTCTTTCTTCCCTGAATAAAAGGAGGTCAGATTGTTATCAAGTTATGAATTTCGATGGGCATCGAAATTACTGAAGCTTGCCTAACTTTTATTCATTTTCATTCTTTTATTTACCCAATCAGCTCCACGACAGTGTGCCTTTAAGTAAAAGTGTGCAAGCAACATCTGCTGAAAAATACAATTGACTGGACCAATCCTCTTCAAAACGATCGGAGGCCGGAGATCAGAAGATTGTAACGAAAATCAAATTCGGCTACAGCGCTTAGTTTATTGTTGTCTGTTAATTTGGAAATTCGCGTCAACGGAACGCACGCTGCACTGAACTCTTAATGATAATGATTGCCTGCATAACATGTGGCTTACAAATGAAATATGTTTTGTCCCATATTGTAATATTTCTGAAGCAAATGATGGACACTGATAAACGAACACCAGCAAACTGTTCCATGTCCCATGGCTAAAATTTAAAGAAATACTTGCAACTATAATGATATCATTTATGCGTCCAAGCAGTACAAGTACATTACATGAAATGGTATTTAATTTCTGCATCACATCAATCATTCTCTCTTGTACCACACCTTTCGCTTAGGCAGCAACATAACAACACTGAAAGGACTGCCTCTGACATGTTTACCACGCCACAGAACATTTATACAGTACCAACCCACTCTGTCTGGTAAGTATGAAACGGCATAAAAACACTCTGCCAGACATTTCGTCTCTAGTTTAGGTGGGATCAACCTAGGTCCTGTGACGAAGATATTCAGGAACCTTGTGTTGTCCTTGTCCATAAATATGTAAAATGTGCTTAATTTTCCAGCAGTTCCATTTTTAATCCCAGGACCTGCCACCCTGCATGATTCAATATCTTTTTGCTTCAAATAACACATACATTCGTAGTAATCCATAGACATAGCCTCGAGATCAGTTTCCAGTTCTTCTCTGCTTGAAAATACCTTCTTTCGTTTCCAATGCCTCCTTTTTGGCATCTGGTAAATAATGTGTCCAGAGTTTAATGGAATCAAAATGTCTCGAAAGGTTTCACTGACTCCAGTGTCGTTTTTTCTTGAGTATTTAGTTGCTGCTATGTTCTTGGCTAACAATCTACAATTTGGGCTTTCGCTTTTGTAATTGTGTTGCTGGCCGCAAATAATATGTTCTTTCAACTTGTCCAAATTTGTTTCAGAGCGTAAGTCGCGCACTGTGTGTGTTCTGGGCGAATCTACGACACAAAGCGAAACGTTGCTAAAACTTCTATGCAGCGATCCATTTCGAAAATCGTAATCAAAAATGCAGCTTCTCGATGGACTTCGGTGACTGTGCAAATACCCGTCTTGGAATAACTCAACAGAAATCTTACGTGGTCGAATATCAGCAAGACATTTTTCAACTCGATCAGCGTTTGTATTTAACGAGAGATTTGACAAGTCTGAAACGGAGTCAAACGATTCGAACTGGTCACCGAACGATGTGGTAGAGTCGAATGAAGCACCAATGTAGTCTTCAAAGGTATGGTCTTCTGCCTTCGTGAAAACAGAATCTTCTCCACATAAAGAGGAAGAAGAATTCGAAAACTTTGGTAAAACCAGGTCGTACGTTAGTGTTGGGGCGTCAAAAGTGTTAGCTCCACTGTCAACTAACTCTTGACTGCATTTCGCATAATTTTCTTCACAATATGTGTTATCGACGCTTTTGTAGCAATGGTTAGAACCGATAACATTCTTCGTGCGGTTTCTATCAAAGTTGGTCCGTTTATTATGCCGTTGTGAAATTTTCCGTTGAACTGAAGGTTGATGTACACTTTTTGACTGGCTTGAACGAGACATTGGCCATGTCCCGGAAAAAATGGCATTTTGTAGCATCTTCCGTGCGCCCTAGTCGTTCTGCAACCACGTAACATTTAACGGAGACATGACGCTGACGCTGTCTGTTGGAGTTTCATATTAAGATTCGTTTGAAAAACGTTCTCTTCTATTCTGCAGGTACTTCTACTATAAAACTAAAAAGTACATTTTATACTACCTACAGCAGGATATGCGTTGTTAAATTTATAAGTATCGAGCTAAGACTTGTTAGCAAAGATTTGTTCTGTTTAGGCCTACTAATGCTACTCAAAACCACATGACTTGTCAATTCTTTTTGAAAAGTAATAAAGGCTATATTAATCGCAATCTGCATTAGCAGTTAAGAGTCCAATTTATTTTCAAATAGTTTTACCGAATGGTGGAAGATTGAAAATTTTTTTTAAATATCGGTAGATTCTTTTGTTACTGGTCATAGAAACTTAATGCTCATATATTTCATTGAATATTTGAGCCCCCTTTGGCTGAGAAAAGGATGAAAACCTTTAGTAGACTGGTGAAATCTAAAAATTTGCTTAGTTGAGAAACTGAAATTGTGTTAATTTTAAACCAAAATCTAATAGCACTTCGCACGAACAAAGTTTCTTAATCCTAAAGTGACTAAAGTGTCTCTCAAAAAGATTCGTGTTGGTAACAATCATTACAATCAATATTACAATCAATATTACAATCATAAGAATCATAAGAATCGGAAGAATCATTACAATCATTACAATCATAACAGTATATATTAAAAATGAGTAATGCGGTCACTGAATTTAAGAGTGACGCTGCATGGAACGGCAATTAAACATTTGACAATTCAAAGCATTTGAATTTCTTTGTACGGAGAGATCTTCAAGCGAGAAGCTCTTTTATCGATTCTTGACCTTTAGTTCTTATGACCTTTCAATTTGATGTCTGGTGAAATGCTACTGTGGCGGCATTTGATAAAAATAGGACCCTAAGACCATAGGACCGGACCGTAAGACCTAGGACCCTGGACAGATAAAAACAGCGAGAAATTGAAATGGGGGTCCAAGGTCCTGGGTCTTATTGTCCGGTCCTATGGTCATATGGTCATATGGTCCTGTTTTATCAAATGCCTACTGTGGCCGCCATGAAGATTTGAAAACTTGGAAATTCGGTGACTTTACATCAAGCAGCTTTACTTGCGTACGAAAATTTTAAACTTTGAAATCTCCAAAGCAAAGCTGCGTTTTCGTACGTAAGTATGCTTGATGTAAAGTCACCGAATAAGTAAAAAGTATAAAGGACAGTTTTATATTGAATATATAAAATACGAATACGCAGAAGACGAACATATTGAATATGAAAAGCAAGGACCAATATGTGAGTGTCTGTTGACCAAACTCAAAAGGCTCCCGAGGCTCTTAAATTATCTGTTATAATCCATCCATTAATAGTTGCGTTTTTAAAGTGTTCAAAAGAAAGAAACGTTTTAAATTGAACAAAGTATCAAGAAATTTGAAGATAAATTATTTATCTCTAAAATGATGTGGGTTTTGGTAAGACAACATTTCAATGAACATGATAAAAAGTTAAAAGGAACAATCCTCGGTCATTGGGTGGTAATTATGGATCGCCAACATCTATGATAATGATTTACTCGAGTTATAAGAACATTTTCATGAGGACACATTTAGAGACAAATTGGGACTTAAAGAACCGTTCAGCTTGAGCAATCATTCGTCTTTTGTGAAGTCGATTTAGGCGAGGTTTACTGTATAACGAGGCTGTTCAGGGTCACCAGAGATTTGTATTCTCTTTCCTTTGATTTTCTGTTCTTTATTTGTTCATGTTTTCAAATACTTCGATCCAAAGTAGGTAGAGAAAGAACAGAAAATGACCTGTTGTAGAAATCATTCTTGATGCTGCCTTATACAGTAGAAACCGGTTTATAAAAAACCTTTCACTTTTAATAAATACCTGCATTCACTCGAAAAATTCATGATTCAAGTCGATACATTGTTGTTGAAATAATAAACAAATATATTCCAAGTAAAATTGAGTACTTTAAGTTTACAACCCTCAGAGCTATTAAGCTGAAACATGCTTGCAATTTAAGAACCTTGTCAGGTTAAATTTCTTAACGTAGGTTCTCATATGCGGGTCTTATGTGTCATGACCATTTGGAAACCACTTCCGGGAGAACGAATTTCATTTGACTGCAATAGGACACTACACAGTGGATGGAAGTCTACATTTTGGAGCCAAGCCTCTTCCAAGCATTGTTATGGTAAAAAACAAGCCATGATAACAAATACCTTCATGATATTTCACCAAAACAAATGCTTGCATTCGTTCCACCAAAACCAAACGAATTCGTCAATGCGATTTTACAGTGTCCTTTGTCTGATTTAAAGCCCTGCGCCTCCAGTGCAACATAATTTAATGAAAATTCTTCGGTGCATGACACGTTATGAAGATTCAGTGTTGGAGGAACGAATCCCTGGTGAAATAATACGAAATTTAAAAGCACAGTTTCAACAATGAACGCAGAAACACAAAAATACAATGGACACATATCTCTAAAATAAAAGTTCATGGTCATGCAGCTCAACAAACTCTAAAGGTTGTTGCATTGCTGCATGAAAAGGTTCTCCATTCAACCACGTCACAAAATATTTACTTGACGTTTTTACTTTTGGCAAGCAGAAAATGTTTCCAAACTTTGATGTTCAAAAACATTGACAAACAAATTAGGCCTGTTTAGCTTTTAGCATCAGTATTTATGTTTCTGGTTGCATTTATCAAAAGAAACGTCAACTTAAAGTTTGATACTTTGGTTGGTTAAGCCCAATGATAAGAAAAAGTTAGAGTTACCTCAAAACCAAAAAGTGGTCATTCTAATGTATACTTCTGAAAATTGCTTGTTTATGGAAAAAGACCCTAAAGCTAACATTTGAACCGGGGAGGACACCTAATGTATAGGTACGGGTGTATGCTGACAATAAAGATGGGTTTGAAGGAAGTAAATTCCCTAAACATGGGTACAATTTTTCCCAAAAATACTTTGGGTTTGATAGTTGAAATTTTCCTTAATGTTGAATGACTTGGAATAGAACAAAACATTAATGTTGGGTGTACAATGGTCAAAAGAAAACAATATAAAAGAAATAAAAAAGTATTTTCTATTGACTATGGGTATACACAAAAATTTGAACATCAAAGATGGGTGGGTTTACAAAATCTTAGCGGCACACACCCGTCCGATTATGGGACGTGTACGCCCCCCTCAGATTTTAACCATATGGATCAATAAATGGCAACACACTATGATACATTAAATTTTAATTGCTGGTACCAAGAAAATGGTATCATGGAAACTAAAAATACTGCAATGGTTGATTCAAAACGTGACAGACTCGTGCATTATCAATTTAGCTCAAACTTTACAAGATTAATTAAGAAATGCATATGTAATGGTCATGTGATTTGAATTAATTTCGATCAAAATTTTCTGATTTACTAAAATGCGGCCACACTAATTTCAAAAACAAAAATCTGTTGCTAATTTACCTTATTAATTGCTAGAATGGTAAATGCAGCCTCCATAGCTCCAGCTGCTCCCAACAGATGACCAACTGCACCTAAAATGTTTTGAAAATAAACAGTCTGACGATTCATGACAAAACGGACCGACTAATTCATCTTGCCACACGATTACGCCCCTATAATTTTTATTATTGTATGCAAGGAAGAGGGTCTAATGTAAATTCAAAACGGGAGGATTTAGCGTGAAAACACAAAGCCAGAAATCGTGACTAAAAACCTGAGGTTTGAGGCCAAAACGTGAGCGTTGGAAGATCTGAATTCATATCATACAAAAGTAGGAACACAGAAATAGTTGCTCGATAATTGGCCTTAGTCTAAATTTTGAGCCTGTTCATTTGCAGTCGGACTAGCCCGGATAAAGCTGGCCCGTTTTATGTGCGATCGCAGATGTTTGCGTAATCACAGTCAAAACCTTGTTGTCAAAAAATTGCAGTTTATATGAGTCGTTGTTTTAAAGATCATGGAATTTCTGTAAAAATTATTTGTAGGGCCAAAACTAAAAAGAGCTAGGCAGGCTGATTAATCGAAAAACACCTCGCTTAAACCGGCTGGCTCATGTAAATAACCGTATGCATTAAACCCAGGCCTCTTCCAAACACAGAAAATGTCCGTCACTGATAAAAAGAATCAATATCAAATGATGGGTCTTTCTAGTCACTCGGAAGTTGCGACCAAGAACCATAACAAAGTGTTTGATACAAAATGGGAACACACAAGACTGACAAAATTATTAAGCTTTTGAAGCTATTCCCTCAAAACAAATTTAATTTAAATTGAATTGATACTAATCTGAACAGCTCATGAAAAAGATACCAAAAAATGGCACGACCCCGTACCTTTGGCTATTGCAGTCCCCCCCTCTCCTCTAGGGATCACTTAAGTAAAAACAATTTGAAAATTGAAAGTAAGATACCAAATCAAATAAGCTAGAATTTTAAATAAGAACCTTTTGTTGATGAAACTTGTAAATTTGCAGCGTGAGAACCGAATAAGTCTTTTATCGCCCTGTTTTCTATTGCATCGCCTTCAAGAAAACATACAGTCAATATTATTGAAAAGTACAATGATTAATGTTTCATGAAAAAAACAGTTCTTATCCCAATACCATAATATTACAAACATATCAAATAAACTAATCTATATCTTTACTGATTCACTGAGAACTTGAGGGCATCTATGTGATAACCACATAAAGTTTTAAAAAATTGCAAACCATGCCGAAAATTCGCATTAATTTGTCCGTAGTTTAAATGGTGGTTCTAAAACAAAATATCCATTCCCAGAATTAGGAAGTTTACGAATGCGGGGTAAGGATGACGGGAACGTAAAGCTACGACGGCAAACTTATTTTTTGAAATATTGGCAATCGTGATATTTTATGGTTTGCATGAAAATATTTCTTAGAATACACCGTAAAATCAGCTCATTTCACGGCTGCAAATTCAAAGGTACAACCTCCTAATCTCCCTTGGTGATTCATATTTTTGTGGAAAGCAAAATAAACTTTTACGCGAATAGTAAGTTGTCAAAAATATTTTTACTAACAAAAGGCTTTTGAGTCTACCGTTGCCATTCTCGCCTTATGTCTCAGCCAATCTCAGAAGTTACACATAAAAATATTGCTGGAAAATAACTCAAAACTGAGGCACAAATGACCTCAAACCCACCCCCCCCCCCCCACAAGTTTTTTAATTTGCGCAGAAAGAAATATCTACCAACTTACCCAGCGGTGTTGATGTTGCGTGTGCATTAATATGGCATACATCACATGTCGATACCTTGGCATCTCTTAATGCCGATTTCATTGCTAAATATGCACCTCTGCCACTTTCAGAAGGTGCTGTTATATGATATCCATCGCCTAAAAGTAAATGATTATCGCAGCATTAAAACACACTAATTTAAAACACATTAATATATTTCATAAGATATATTATTTTGCGAACAGAACGCTGCGTAACTCAAATAGATTTAAACAAGCTTGACTAAATACAAAAAATTTGTCAATTACTCTAGGACCCGTTTAAACGATGCCGACATGAAATGAAGGCGGCATAAAATGAAGACGGCAAAAAAAAAAACGTCACAGATTGGCCTACCGTCTGCACGATCTCGGCATGTAATTATGACGGATTAGCTGGCTAACCATGACGAAATTAAAATGGGCTTGATTTGAAAATGGGCGTTAACAGGTTTGATTCGCAAACTGTATGGTGAAACCATGGATCGGGTTAATAATTTTCCGTACCGTCATGATTTCGTGCTGTTGCTCTTTTCAAGCTGGCATCGTGTAAAAGGGGTCTCAGTATTATTCATCGCCTTTTTTGTCATAAAGTGTGTTCAGTGTTTTCATGCTCACAGTGTTTTCATGTGCAAAAACTCATCAAAAGAAAAACGGAAAGCCTCTGCTACAGTAGGTTCCTGCGTCTAAGAAACTGCTTTCAAATTGAGCCTTTCAAATTGTTTCAAAATAGTTTCTATCGCTTTCCTATTGTTATTTTGAGATAAGAAGACAAAAAGTTTCTTAAAAATGGTTTCTGTACGGCCTACCCGAAAGTCCATATCCAAGAACCTCTGCATAAATCTTCGCATTTCTTTTTATAGCATGTTGCATCTCCTGTTAAACAATTTTGATGATGAGGTATAAAACGAAGCTCGCAATATGAAATAACACCGCATATTTTTTCAATCAAAACAATCCACTTCTTTTAATTAGGCCAAAATATTTTAATTCATCAAATTTTAAAAAAATTATATTTTTGATTGCAAAGAAAATCGTGCAACATTCCATTGTGCAACATTTCAATTTTTGATTGTGCAGACAAAATTTAAATTTAAAAACCAATTTTTAAATGTTTTGTTCTCAGTTTCAAAGATTTAAAAATGTTGATAGCCATTTCTATTCTTATTATCCATGAAAATGACTTTAAGACAACAATTGACATTGCATAACTTCAATGAATGAAGACAAATCAAACCTTGAAAAGGGCTCTTATTCAAAAGGGGAGAGGAGTTTGATCTCATCCCTGAGCTTCGTCTTGCCTCAAAACATCGAGAAAAATGCACAAGCGTCTGGTTTTAGCCATCACACGAGTTTTTTATATACAATCGTTATCTGCGGATTCTAAATTAAAGTTTGGTGCAATTCAAATTTTTAGAGACACACCCTATATATAACTAAATATTTCAAATTGTTCTTTGTTTTTTCAAAATCCAAAACAAATTCTATAAAATTTGCTGAGCAGCAATAATTCTTCACAAAAGCATCGCAAAATATTAAGTTTTGTCTTAAAACACCAGTAGTTTACATGTTCATATCCAAAAACTCATGTCTATATCAAGATAATGTCTATGTATATCAAGGAGGAGTGGCAGAGGAACAAAACATGTTCTGTGTCTTTTATACTATCATTTATTTGACACATTGGATTAATTGTTGCCCTGAAATTATGTCTAAATTTGTAAAACTTTAGCCTGCTAGGCCGACCCATAATTGCATAAAGAATCGCTAGAAATTTAAGCTCGTAAAAGATTTGATTTTTAAGTCTTAATTGATGTGATAGACAACAATGCACATTTGTGTCATTACCTCTAGTATTAGTATTGCTGCACCCTCACCCATGACGAATCCATCTCTGTCTTTGTCGAATGGTCGTGATGCTTCTGTGGGACTGTCGTTGAAGTTTGTTGATAAAGCACGGGCCCTGCAAAATGTAACAAGCAGATGCTATATGTAACAAGCAGATGCTATATGTAACAAGCAGATGCTATATGTAACAAGCCGATGCTGAAAAAATCCTGTACCTTTCGTGCCCCAAACATTTCCACATTTACCAACACTACTAAAAAACGTTTAGCAACACTGCCTTACCTGAAAAATCCAAGATTAGCTTACCTGCAAAATCCTGCAAGTCCAAGTGGCGATATTGAAGCTTCGGAACCACCACAAACCATTACATCAGCATATCCATTTCTAATAAAGTTAAATGAATCTCCAATAGCATGTGCTCCTGTCGTGCACGCAGTCGATACGGAATGATTTGGTCCCTATTTAAGTATTCAAATAATAAACATATTCAAATCAACATAAAATTATTAAGAGAATGCTTATGACATAAGGCATACAACTTTGAGTCAGACAAGAGAGTGCAGGTGTAAAATAATTCAGCTTGAGTTACCGGATATATAGACTTATACACGAGTCGCAGTTTCCTTGTGTCACTTCTATCAATAGAGACGATTGAGTCATTAGGGAATCAAACATAAGTCCATGTTGACCAAAGCGACATCCAATCTGTCAAAAAACACAGGGAAACAGGGGTTCGTACAATGAGTCTGTAGATTACATGAGATGGTAGAAAAAAATGGTAAATAGAAAGTAGAGAAGTCTTCTGTCGTCACAAAGCAGCCTCGGGTTGAGAAGAAATGGGCAGGTTTCAAAACAAAGTTCGTTTTGGAACAAACTTAAAATGAAACGATTATGGTTGTAACAGATACAATTATAGAATCAGTACAGATTATATATCCTGATCCTAATTACATGATTTACGTATCAAACGAAGAGGAGTTATTTGATGAGTTTCTTGCAACGATGAGATATGATGCATTTATACTTGCCCATTTCAATCTTGGAAACATTATGTTACTTATTACAAATATCTACATATCACGGAACAAACATATACACTATATATATACAGAAAAATGAAGATAATGAGTTCATTTTGAATCAACGAAATTCCAAATTTTGAAGACAAGTTTTAGATAAAATCAATCATAATCACTGCAAATTGGCTTGTGTAGGATTTGAAATCTTGGTTTCTAATGGCTATCCTCTGAAAGCTTAAAAAAGACAATAAACTAACTTCCACTTGAGTTACAAGAGATTAATCTTTTGAAGAGCACAGCATCGGATAATTTTTTATATTTAATTTATCAGTTGATGATTTGTTTTAATTTTATGTGGACCAAAGAAAGTTTACCCGTTTAATAAATTATCATAAATCAATCTTTCAACCGATCTTGAAATTTCCTTTTTCCGCAATGGTATGAATGACCAAATTAATTTTCCATGATTGCATATTTCAGTGATATTTCAGGATTGCATATTTCTTTAATTTTGCGAAATTTGATGTTTTTATAGGCTACCAGGTTTTCAATATTTATTATTACGTAACTTTACATTTTATAACTTTATATTTTATAAGTTTACATTTTATAAACTTTCTATTTTATTATCAATTATTCGAAGTTTCACACGCAAAAAATAATTTTTTACCGGGTTTTTGTAGATAGTATTAAGTTACAAGGAAATAAATGTCAAATCTCTATTTCGTGAACCTCTTTTTCGTTAAGTATTAATAAAATTGAAATTTGACTTTAGCTGACTCGTACTGAGCATACCTCTAAGCCATATCGTATACTGATGTAGCCAGTTGGCATATTTGTCAAAATCTTGGGAATGAAGTATGGGCTGACTTTTTTATAACCCTAAAAATAAAAGATAATTTTACTTTTTAAAATAAATATGTATATATATTTGAAATAACAACAAAACTAAAACATTAAAGGCATCACAAACCATTTTGCAGACATCTATAACAAGTAACTCAATAGACAATATTTATCCCAATTGACAGTAGTATTATTTTATATTTATTTGAACAGCTGCATCATTGTTGTCCTTTTTAAAAATTTCACAAATCTACCGAGTGAGTAAAAGAACATTTAAACGTTTGCTGGCATACACAATAAAAAAATTTCTGTTTTGCATTTCTGTTTTGTAGAAATTTTCCTGTGCAGAAAAATGGCTAACCTAGATAAGAAATTTTGTTTATCATAAATAAGTCACTTTCTACTAAATTTTAATGATCTTAAATAGCCAATTCCTTCAAAGTGCTGCTCAAAAGTGTTCTCTGAAACAACTGAAATCTCCGAGAGAATACGGTTCACATTATAGCTTTGCAGACACGGGTTTCTATAGTTTTAAGAAAAGATTAAAATAAAAACGTAAATTATGTGAAAAAAGATTTCGAGGTATTTTCGTATCGTCTGGTAATGACATGTGCGTTGGTTATCGAGAAAACGTTAAACAATCGACCAGCTTTTCGAGTTAATCACCTATATCTATTCTACGGAATTGGTTTACTAAACAATTTCATAGTATAAAATGTGTTACAAAAAAGAAAAGATGTTTTATCAAGGGAATGGTCACATGACTATAAATTGGGTGTAAACAAACCAAACCTGAATACAGTAATAGTTCGATTAAACCCCCATCTTGAAGGTGATTTATTTAATAAACACATCCTCTTGAATAAGCCCCCCCCCCTATTTTGTCAAAACAGATAATATGTTTATTTAGATAATATTCTGCATCTTTTTTAGACAATACTCTCAGGGAAGCTGACTTTTGAATAAGCCCTCCTCTCGAATAAGCCCCCCCCCACGGGGCTTAATCGAATTATTACGGAAGGTCTATTGTGACACAATCATTTTTTAATGTAAATCAACTTTAGATCTATCCAATTTGCTTCACAACTATTTGAAGCTAAAATCAGCAAAAGCGTAAAGTTTTTCTTACTTGCTCGGTAATGTTACATGCAACATGTATATGTGATATTTATAATTGCTTATATATCAATGAGATATTCTTTCAGTTTTCAAAGTATTTTTTATCTGAACAATATTTTTGTATGCGTGTCGCAGAATAATATTAATAAAAACACAATGATTAAAATGAAAAAATGAAATAATATATTGTACTTCGAACAGGGTATAATATTGGACAAATTATAAAAGTTTGTGCAATATCATACTCTGTTTGAAGTAAGATCTATATTCCCTTATTTGTTTGTTCTTATTTTTTACCTGGTCGTAAAACAATTTTCCAGTGCGAACGATTTCTTCAAGCCCAGCCATTCCAGTTCCAACAGCTACGCCCTATGTAGAAGGAAAGTGTATGAATTTCTCTGAAACACAATTAGTAATGATGGTAGGAGGACTACTAAACATTGTAGTTGAAAAAATAATTGATTACTGTTGTGCTAAGCAGTCTAAAACTTATAGCTTTGCTTTTATAAAGCCACACACACATTAAAGTGCATATGACACGAAAATTTTTATTTGTTCAATTTGTCAAACCAACATCGCTGATAACGGTGGTGAACT
>JAYJMH010044049.1:0-14625 GCA_036873815.1 Phacellophora camtschatica
TCGCAACGTTGCACAATTTTAATTGATATACCCCAGGCAACGTTTGAAAGCCTTGGTTGAGCTTTTTCATTGGTTGAGGCAACGTAGCATGATCATGGCACCACACCACCATGTGATCATAATCTGATCGTGGTGTTTCCATGGTCATGCTATCATTGCCCCCCCCCCCCAACCAATGAAAAACCAGCATGCATCAGATTATGCCGTAACAACACATGGTCACTGAATTTTCAGTTGATTTGGCCTTTTAAAAAAAGCCACAAATCTGCTTCAATATAAATAATGCTCATCGGTTTTGAATCTTTTCTCTATTATTGCAAATTAATTACTGCAATAAATTAAGCAAACAAATTTTCGCGAATTTAATATTTTATTAAATATTAGGACAATAATTTTTGCAAGAAAAAACTTTCGCAGAACGAATTTTTGCCAAAAACGCAAAAAATGCTATAGTTCCTTTCCACAGAAGTTTATGAAATATATTTGGCCTTTATAGTCACTGCAAATAAAAGCTAGGGCCCAAGAATGCCTAATTTTTGAAGACCTTTGGCATTTTTTTGAAGAAAAAATATGGGCTTTGTTTCAGCGAAACTAATAGCCCCGTGTTTTTGATAATCCTACTGCAGTTCTGATGCATTGTTATTGTGTTTTGAGTTTTAATTTGTTTCACACAATGAAATGTAACCGCTTTTTTATGTCGAAACCCCCTGGCACGCAAATTCCCAGCATTTTCAAGATGGGACCTCTTTCGTTGACCACACAGCCCTTGTCCGTAAACGTAACCTTCAGCCAATAACCTGCAACCTGCATATTACACCTGCCGCTAAAAGATCATCGATGATTTTGATTTTCTTCCAATTATAATGTTGTCATTGTCCTTCGAGGATTGATTGAGTACGTACCCAAGCATGTCTTCTTCGTCTGTCTGATCAAAAGGAAGCAAATTTCATTTTATTTCACTAACAGCTGATTTTTTGGCGGGAAGCTTTTATTTTGAGCTGAGCTTTTTATTTTTGGTTTCAGCTTTCCCATCATGCATTGTTTTGGTTGTTGTTGTCGTTCTTGTTTGAAAGTGTCGTTTGCATGTTTGCAGGGATGGCGGATTTTGACGACGGGCAACAAGAACGAGAAGATCAAGCATCAAAAAAGTCAGGTATAAATACACAGCGACAGCCCTCATTTGAAATTTCTAAAAAAAAATATGTCTATAGTTTTAATCAGCATACGATAATTCATGTTTTACTGAAGGGCAAGGGTTTTGGTCACTTAGTCAACTGATAATTTGCTTTTTAATGATTGGTTGCATTTTCGTTTTTCTGTGAGTAGTACGACCGCTAAACTGCATCTATCCCTTAACATAATATTTTTTGCATAGAAAATAATGAAAGACTTCCATCAAAACAAAACGATGCCACTGGTGAAGTAAATCAAACTCCAGTGTGTCATCTCCTGAAAGCCTGTGACATAATTTTTCGAGAGGATCTTACTAGCAATGATGCAAAAACTTCAGGAGTGGAAGATAATTCATCCAAGTCTGAAGCGCCTCGGAGAGACCAAGATAAAAAGGTAACCTTAGGCCAAATTTGCTCTTCTTTGTGCCACTGAGAGCAATTTGCAGACTGGCTGCTGATGAGTTTGGATATTTTTCTAATTCCCTCATTTTATATTGTTCTAAATGTTCACATGTTTCCTACAGGCTAGTATTTTCTTCCACCATCAGTAAATTTATGGGATTTTGAAAATGATCTTTTACATTTAATTAAAAACGTTTTCCAATCTTTAGCCATGCAATCTTTCTACTGTATTTAACTGGGCACTGTCAGGTTGTCTTCATACACATAAAATGAATATTTTCTTCACAAGGAAAACAAAAATAGAGATTTAACATTGCAGTTGTTCAAATGGTACAATATTTATTCTGCCTGTTCTTGCACAAAACAAACACTTTGTTTCTTATATGTTTTTCTTGAGTTTACATTTTTGTTTGACAAATTACACACTTTTTCTGACAAGTCCTTTAAATTAGTCCCAATGTATTCTCTTTAGATAGATTTTGAGATGGAAATTTACCTTGCATGATGTTTGCTTTTTATCTGTTTTTATTGACAGAGTGATACCTTCTCATTTCACAAATACCTTTGTGGTGCCTGTGACATAAAATTTATAAGAAAAATTGACTTGGAGACACATCTCTTTATTCATACTGGTCACTTTAAATACAAGGTATTTTTTGGGTTTTTAGTCTGCCTATATTTTAGTTATTTTTCTTTATCTTTTAAGATGCTACAATTTTATATTTAGTCAACAGTTGTGATGAATTCTACTACTTTAGTCGGATGTTTTACTATTTTGAATTACTTCAAAGTGATTGTTAAACCTGGCTTCTATAAAAGTGTAGGGATCATAAAAGTATTGCCGATACATCAATACTCTTAAGTAGTAATCTATACCACAATCTATTTCGGAACTTTGGAGGGGTCAAATTTAATGTTTTGGTAGAAAACATTACTGTTGTAAACCTATGATTGTGTGGTTACACCCACAAGTTCAAATTTTAATAATAAGTGTCTTATTCAACAGTCAGCAATAAGTGCTTCCAAAAATAATTTCTTTTTGTTGGAAGAGTCTGAATGGTTGGAATGAATTCAGCTTTCTTAACTCTTACAATTTGAAATCAGGATAGTCACAAGGATTGTAAGAAAAGGTTCCCACTATAACCCTTACACAGTCGATTGAGTAGCATTTAACCCTATGTAGACGATTGGATCGTTGTCTTTGATGCCTTGAAGATGCTCTTGTGATCCTTGCTATTTTATGGAAGCTCAATTTATTAGATTGCATTTAATAATTTTATATGAAATGAAAGCTTTTAAATATAAAAAAAGCAGATTAATTTCATGCTTTTTATCACAACCAAGCCAATCATGAATAGCAAAACCACAATATTTCGTTCTCTGTTTTTCTTTTGATTCGATCGAACGCCCCCATTAACCTGAAATTGTTTTTACAAAAACACATTTTGCTTAATGCAGCGTTTTCAAAGCCATATATTTGAATATAGATACACTAGACACAGGGACATTTTAAAATTAAACAGACTGATCTTGCCCTGAATGGATTATCGCCCTCAATAAATCACCGTCTTGTTTACTATTAATTCATACTTTTGAAACATATAAACTCATAAATTGTGCATCTAGATCAAAGTTTAATCAGACAACTCTCACAAATTCTAAAAAATAATGTAAACAAGTAAATGATTCATTCATGGCGATGATCCATCCAGGGCCGAGGTCATTCAAGTTAATTTGGTTCATTCATGTGCATTTTGCTTGCATGCTCATAGTGTTTTAAACTAGCTTGGTTTTGCTTGCGTACAGGATTACATTGTTTTATTTTTAAGGCTTCCATATTCATTTTTTAGTGTGAAGTTGAAGATTGTAATTGGTCATTTAAAACAAAATACAGACTGCAACGACATCAAGTAAAACATGGTGCTCTAAAGAAATATACGGTATGGGTTTTTGTTGTTTCCAAATCCCTTTGAAATCTTTATTATAGGTGGATGTTTTTATGCTATGTAGTTTCGAATATCAGTCTGGAATTTCCTACTAAAGATTCTTACGAACTGATAATGTGTCTGTTGGCACATGTTTTTCTTTAAAAATTATACCCTTTGTTTTTGTTTACAAAAAAATGGCTTGTGATATTTAATATACGTCTTTGAAGAGAGCTGATACACAGAAATAGTTTAATTTCTAACATTTCCAACATTTTCCTTTGGTTAATATGCTAGTTATATGCTAGTTCAGTATTAACTAATTAAATGTGATGAATTTGATTAGAACAGGCCTGTTCATAAAATTTTTCGTAGGCGAGCACTGTATTATTTTTTGTAACTATTTTTATGTGAATTCACTGAAAACAGCGAGAAAGCTAAATTTGAGGAGAGCAATTTATTTTTCTTGGAAACCAATCAACAGCATTTAAAAGGAGTCTGGGATGCAAGAGCGATAGCTCTACTCACGCAGCCAGTTTTGTTAGGAGCTATTGGGATCGAACTACTGAAGCGTGCATTTCACTATTGCTTGTCATTCTTTCTGGGAAACCTTTTTTATGCTGGTCTGGTGTTTCTCAAGAACTTCCGTAATAAACGAAAAATTTAATTTAATTTATTTGAATGCCTGAAAATTTATAATAGCCTACTGAAGAACATCGCTCTTGAACTTTTATTCACTCTTTTGTCTCTTTGCTGCAGACCTAATGGAAACGTTTGATCTTGCATTGAGAGCTAATTTAGACTTTGACATAAACTGACCTATAACGCCAAGCAACATGCAAAGGTTAAAAGTTAATTACCATAGTGCCTCGAATAAGTGCCCAGACGCTTATTTAAGTGCAAACATATTCAGCTTGGCTCTTATTCGATGTAGGTGCTTATTGAATTAAAAGTAAATGTGAACATTGAAAAATTCAACAAGATCTACGAAATTGTTAAAGCAGTTGTTTTTAAGTTACATCCCTTGTTTCCCAAATAATTTAATTAATGGCGCTTATTGCATTTGACCTTTCGTAAGCGTGTTTTCGTAAGGGGTCTTCTACGCATTTTCGAGGAGGCTTCGAAGCATTACGGTATTGATATTTTAATGGCTAATAAATGAGATTTCGTAAAGCCAGTACGTTTCCATCAGAACTTGTTGAATTTATTTATACAGTTGAGCCTCACTGCTACACGCCCCCTCTCTTTTTGTTAGATTCAGAAACAGTTAATAATTGTTTTTATTCAGTGTCCCATTGAAAACTGTGGTCGTTCGTTTGCTGAGAACTACAAACTAAAGGCACATGTGAAGTCCCATATAATTGCTCATCGTTGTATCGAAAGCGAATGTGATGCTGAATTTTCAAGCGAAAAAGCTCTGGAACGACATATTAAAAAGGCTCATCTTCCCAAAGTTTTCAGGTATTTGTTTGTTTCTAACTTTTATTCTTTTACACCCGGATTAATTCTCAATGCATATGCAACTCGTATGCGAGTCTTCAATAAGCAGGGGGTTACATCATTTGGATCGTTGTAGCAAATAAAAGACTAATGACTATGAAAGGTTTGGGTCATTTGAGTCTTGGACTTTTCGCAGTGCCCTATCTTCGTTCTCTCTTCAGCAGAAGATGTTTCCTCCGCAAGTACAAATTTTAAATTTACTTTAATTTTTTTTACTGATTTAACGAAATACACTTGGAGCCAATTTGATTTGTCAATTTGAGTCGTTACCAGTTATACACGAAAGCAGGGTCTCGTAGGGCCGCCGAGATAAACTACGGGAAAATTTAAGGTTTGAGGGCCCCCTTTTACTGCCCACTTTCATTTACTAGGATTTAAAATAATTTTTATTTACTACGGCCTTCTTGATGGGCCTTGGGCCACGTACCACAACGCTTTGCTTTCGCGCCAAAGTTTTTTGGTCAATATTTGCATGTTTTCACTCGTTAGAGTCGTTGTAGACTAGTTACACAGTCTCTGTATCGCTCCCCGAACTGATATGTCACTATATACAGAGACTGGTTGCCGAACAGTTGCTGAAACCGGATAAATTATTTAGCCTCGTTTTCAAAAATTCTTCAAAGTCGCATCATCGGAATATTACGGAACACGGATCAGAATAAAACTTGGTTGTTGCTGCTGTGCTGTCTTATAAATTCAATTGATTTAAAATAAAATTTAATTTGGCCTTAGCGCGAATATTGTATTTGAAAGTTTACATAAGTTTAGATTCCGTCGATGGATACTCAAGACTTTTTGAGTTATTTTACTGAATATCTACCTTTATTCGTGCTTTTTTGTTCAGAAAAGACCCCCACAACCCACCATCGGTAGCAAACAGTTACGTTCATATCACTATCATTCTCAATGCACATCATGCAAAGTGTACAATTTAAATTGATAATTATTTTGAAGAAACTCTGGCCTGATTATTGACGATGATGTTGTTTCAATCCAGGTCATTGTTTACACAACCACAACGTCATGTTTAGGTCCTTCGGGCTTGCATCTTTTCAAATGTACATAAAATCTATTGAAATTGAATACTGAATTGAAGACAACACAGTTCTGTTCAGTATGCAGTTCGTTTCGAATCTCGCGTCTTCTTGATGCTAAAACTCCCTGAAATCTGCCTCGGTCCTTCGGACAGAAAAGCGTAGCAGTCCGTCTTGCCATACCTAGTACTAGCAGATACAAATACAACTTCCACATGGAGAACTTCACGGTAAATGGCTGCGTGAAAACCTTTAAACTTTATGTTATGTTTCTTCTCAAGAGCTCCGACGATGGAATCAACCATTTTTCAAATAATGCGCAAGGCTGAAGCCAGAGTAAAATTTAAAAAAACCAGACCAACCTCACTTTCACCAAAAACAAAAACAATTTGATTCCAATAGATTTCATTGGCAGATAAAACAATAGGTATTGTTATTTTCTGAAATGCTCGACTGTGATTGGGACGCCGAGATCTCAGATCCTTGTCCGATTTTTGAAACAGTTATGAAACCAGTCCATCATTGAAGCTGGCTATCAACAACAACAACAACAACAACAGCGAAAATAGAGGGACTGTGTAGCCAGTCTATGCCCATATGTCACAAGCATTTTCATGTACAATTTTGAACTTTGGACTCTAACAAAAGGACATGAGGATAAAATAGACACATTTCATAGAAGACTTTTACGGAAACTTTTTTAAAAAAAATGGCCAATCAAAATTAGAAATGAGACTCAAATAAGAGAACAAAAGAAACACCGTGGAGCAAGAAAATCAAAATTAGAAGACTAATATGGATAGGGCATCTGATGAGACTAAATGAAAATACACCTGCTAGAATAGTGCTAGAAGAATATCAAAGAACAGTGGAAAAAACCAAGAGGAAAACAAAAGACAACATGGATAAAATGTGCAAATAATGTTTAAGCTTACCCCCATTAATATCAACTGATATGACAGAAATAATACAAAACAGAACCCGTTGGAGGAAAATTGTGATTGCGGAAGCACAAAGCCTACAAAAGGCGTAACAGACGACGATGACGATGACGTAGCCAGTCTAATTACGGCCCTCGGTGTGTAGCCAGTTTAATTACGACTGTGTAGCCAGTCTAATTACGGCCCTGTCATAAAGTTTATTTTAAACGTCACAGTTATGTTGAGTCAAACTCAACTGATATTGAAATCACAAACACGACCAAAATTCGTCTTAAATTCAATTGTAAATTTAACTTGGATTTATATAATTTTGTAACTTTGACAATTTTGAAATCATTAACAGGTCATCATAAACTTTAGTTGAATTTAACTCGAACTTGACGGATGGCTTCAAATGGCAGATTTAACATGAATTTATCATAGATTTAATTAATATTAACAGTCCTCTTTATTTTATCTTGATATTTATAAATTGCCCTAAAGATAAGTACGGCTTATGAAGTAAGCCTGAAGTTACTGTGGTCTTTAAAGGTAAAAATTAGAAAACATGCTTAATGGAGCATGCACTGGACTTTGAAAGAGTCGCATTCAACGTACATTGGTCTGGAAAAAGTTTCCAATAATGAGCTCTATCGAAATATACCTATAAATTCAGACACAATCAGAGTACAAAGACTCAAACCGGGGGGGGGGGGCACTTGAGTTCCTTTTTTGGGAGAGGTGCATGGACAGTCTTGACAGTCTTGGAGCAACGAAATGATCTAACAAACGAATTACTGTTTTGGGTTCCTCGACATGGAAAATTCAAACCTGGTCGACCTCCAAGGACTCAATCGACCAACTTATGATGCACAAACCACTTCACTGCGAGGCTTTTTATCCACCTACGGAGCGGCCTCGCGAGAGAGAGAAAGAAGAAGTCTCACAGCAAAAGCGCAACTGTTTCGCAAGATAGGACACGGTAAAGAGCACGTTGTACGAACAACATTAATTGTGTTTTAAAACCCATGGTAGGACAGAACACAATGGAGAAAGCTTGTTCATTGTTGAGGCCTGTTGTATCAATAATCCATAGTCCAGGAGAAAGGATCGATTTTTTTGTCATCAACAATCCAAAAACATTTGAACATGAAATACCACCAGGGATAATCATGGAAAATCCTGGAATCCTTGATAATCCATAAAAAAAACTCCAAAATGATCTGAATAATCCACTAAAAAGCAGTAATCAATAATCCGAAACCCCCTTAACAGGCCTCATTGTTTCCGAAGAAATTCGGCTAAGTACTGGTATTCGCATTTGATTCGACTTTTACGTTGCTTTACGTTGTTTGTCAATGGGCCATATGGCCCTTCCCGGAGTGAAAGGGTTAAAAATCTAAAACATATTGAAGGTTGAATAAAATACCAATTTCTCCTGTGCCTCGTCAAACGCCAAATATCCAAGCCATTTCAGTAATTTTGTCATGAAACCCATTTTTTCCAGCTAAGCCATTACGGAAATTTATCAAAATTTAGAGACCTTGAATTTTTCATTCTTGAATTAGATTCTTTTAAACAAGTTTATTCTGAAAATCAATTTTTGCATTTCTACCTGCATGTTTTTGTTAAAATTAGAGTTGTGTAAAGATTTTGTTAGAACAAGTTTTTGTCCTGATAACATTTTCACGACTAAAGATCTCACAAATTTTAAATCTTTATTATCAGTATAATTGCGACAAAAATATAGGTAAACGTGCTAAATTGTTTCTCAGACTTAACTTTGCGTGCAGCATCAAATTTAAAACTCAAAAATTCCATATCTGTTTCAAAATGTTGTAAATTTCTGAAATAGCAGCCTCAGCTCGAGAAAGTGAATCTTGTACATACCTGTTTATAGGCAAATAGAAAATCAAAAGGATAAAGTTTTTGATGATCTTTCACAGTTGGTGCAACGTGAAATGCAACCTGGTGAAAAAAGAGACCCAACAATAAAAAGCAAGAACACCAAAAACAGGCCTATCGTACCAAATCATTGGAGTGTACTCTCTTGATACAAATTAGATATGACATGGTTTAGGTTCTAGAGCTACATCGTCATCTTCGAAAGAAGCGTGTATCAAAAATTAACGTATTTAGGAATGAAGCCATGTCAAAAATTTCAAAGCACAAACGTGACAGAGCAAAGAAAGCTGAAATTAATCACTATTTCATTTCACCAGAAGCTCCCACTACCAATGAATTCTCTTCGCATTTTTAACTGCTCTATACGGTGCCAACTTATTTCCTGCGTAAAATCTCCTTAATTTTTTGCCTATGCAAAAGTTTTATCCGTTCTTTTTTGTGAAAAGATTTGCTTTATCGCGCGATAAATCGATGAGATTAAATGATAACAAAATATAAAAAATGAAATAAGTTTATTTATTTATTTATTATTATTTAATAATCATATCCCAGGGGGTCAAACGAAATTTTTATATATGTCCATCCGATATCTTTCGGTATGGATTCGGCGTCCATCTGATATTTTTCAGTATGGATTGGCCATTTGTCCTTAATCTTTTGGGTAGCTGATTTTCAAAATATAATTTTTTGATACTTTTGGGTGCAGTCGATGTATTCGTGTAATCAAATAAGCAATTTCGTTTCGAATATGTTAATTCCTTTTTTTAACAGGTTTAGTTGGGTTCAGTTGACTATAGCCAATTAACATTTTTATGTGAGTTTATTAAAAAATTTCTAAAGCGGAGCCCTCTGATTTGGTTACAGGCCTTCTTTTGAGTTACGGGTCTCGTATTGGTCAACGCGACCTTGTGAGTTACGGGTCGCGCGATAAACATGCAATGTAGCGCGCGATAAAGTAAAAGTTTTCACGAAAATGAATGATGGAACTTTTGCATAGGCAGAAACATCAAAGAATCTTACGCAGGATTGGCCCTTACTGGGCACCATAGCTCTAAATTTATTTCAACTTTTGAATCGAGCAACCACTCAGAATGCGATCCTCCCATCCGCGCGGTGACTAAGGCACTGCGGGAGCAATCATCAATTGAAGAGGACGAATACCGAAGTAAAATCCGTCTTCACCCTTCATGCTCAAGGAAGAGCGCTGCTTCGCATCAACGTGGCTGTGGGTGTTGTCTTCGTTGAAGGACAAAGACGGGACGCGTACTATAGAAATGATCCTAGTAAGTACGGTCTTAATAATTATGTATCAAAATTCTGGGGGGAATAACAGAAATCAGGTAAGGCTCGTGGGAATGTCCAAATAGGAATGCGAGTAATATGAGAAAATTAATATGAGAAAAATATGTAATCATTTGTACGACTTCATGACAAAATTTGATATACAATCTTAAGCCTGATTTCCACTGGACAAATTTATTCGCGCGAAGCGACTTTTTTCGACCTTGGGCATGCGCACAAAGAAATTCAACAAAAGCTGCAGCGAAAAAAGTCGAGCCTCGCGAATTGCGAAAAGCTAAAGTGATTCCTACTTTTCGCGCAAGAGCTCCAGCCAACAGAGTTTGGATCAAATCAAAACACGGGATTATTTTTTGATTGACAGTCCAGACTGCCATTTTTTTATTTGATATTTTTAAAGAATTGGTGCCAATGAGTTCCTCCTCGAAAGAAGTCGCCGGTGGAAATTGCTTTTGCATTCGCACGAAATTTTCGCCTCAAAAAAGTCGCTTCGCTGAGATCTCAGATCCTTGTCCGATTTTTGAAACAGTTATGAAACCAGTCCCTCATTGAAGCTGGTTATCAACAACAAAAACAGCGAAAATAGAGGGACTGTGTAGTCATTCTAGGGTCGTTGGTCTGTTTCCACTTGCAAAAAAATCACTGGGGCGTGGATCTTTAAAGTCGTGTCAAAAACACCTGACCTGTTTATGGACAAAGAGTGGTCAACTGTCCCCAGCGTAAAATGCCCACTTTGAATGTACGGGTAATTATTCAAACTTGATTTTTTATATTTACAGTTACACATGCACGGTTTACTTGCATTGTAATGAGATATTTAGCTGGGGGTATCATAATGTTGCAAATACTATAGGTTGTTCACAATCACTGTTTGAAAATAAACAGGAATATAAGCACCGTAATTTGATGTCATAATTATGTAGCTTTATTGAATTTAATAATTTCATTTGGATTTAATTAAGCAATGACTTGTTTTAGAGTATTTCCTGATTTTACATCTTGTATTCGTGTTTGTTGTTTTAGTTGTCATAAAAGTTTCAGATGTTGTTGAAAGAAATTTACACACTTAAAAGTTGCTAAGCTACTCTTTAGCCTGATGGATGTCATTTGTTACTCGATTAGATATGATTTGTTAGGAACTGATAAAGATCAAAGACAAGCATGTTTTATGGACCGATCATTAATTTTTTCGGGGGTAGGCAGAAAGATTTCGTAGAAAAGAGTACCACAAATGAAGTTAGAAGGTTGGTCTGTGAACACTAGAACGCTTTTCAAAGCATAACAAATCAGGGGCACTTAGTTTTATCTTAGATAGCCTATATGGTGCTAAATTATTATTTTCTGCAGATAACAGGGGCACACAGTGCGTCACAAAACTAAGCACAGTATTAATAATAATTTATCCGTTGCTGTTATTGCTATTACCATCTTCTGGTTTTCAATCTTTTCATCCCGGAATTGGTCACATGGCTCGTTAATAAATAACGTAAAAATGCATATTTACATGAAGTAAATGCAAACAGAACTTGATATTAATATGTTATCCTTTCCAAAGTAAAACGTAGATTGGGTTTTCTCTTTAATTTGAGATGAATCTGCGCACGAAAGGGTTGAGAATCCGAAATCTCAGCGTTTCTATCAGATAATGAGCATTTTTTAAATGGAAATAAGTGATGGTTTTTGTTTATAAAATACTGGATTTAAATTACCTACAGTAAACTTGATTTTATTTAAAGCATTTTTGTGTTGAATGAAAACAAATGTAAGTGGGAAATAGGGTATTAGCCAGCGTGCAGACTCGAAATATATCCCATACACAGGGCTAAACTAAACTAATGTTATGTCGTCAGCTGTTAGAAAACAAGTTTTTACATTTTTGGGGAGCGGAATTTCAGAATTTGATAGTTTTAACGTCCTTATTACCAATTTGCCCAATTTTAAGGTTGCATAGAACAAAAGTAAATTGTTATTTTTTGCTGTTAATCTGTAAATATTGATGAAAAGCTTCCACCCAAAACGTCTAATTCCTAATATTTAGGCTGACATAGTTTACTGTAAAGTTACTGTAAAGTCACTGCTGCCACACATTATTGCCATAAAAGTTTTTTTTTTTTAATTTATCTTCAAGCAATTGCATTTTTTAGATGTTCTGTCAAGAACTGCGACGAGACTTCCACGACCAGAATGGAGCACGAGAAACATTTAAAAATGCATTGCCAGTTCGTTTGTTCGTTTGCTGGTTGCGGAAAGTTGTTCTCTAGAAAATCGTATTTGGACATTCATGTTAGATCGCACACCAATGAACGACCGTTTAAATGCTCTTATAAGGTATGTGTCTATTAATATACCGGGTTGCCGGGCCGAAAAAATATCCTAACGTTTGCAAAGTCGCTGTGGATGCGTTTTAGTTCAGATAAGTTTGTTTTTGCTTCAAGGTAATGAAAGAGGCCTCAACTTAAAGTTTGATACCTTGTTTGCCAAAATATTAAAGCAAGCAGGTTGTTTTAATGTCAAAACTTGGGCTGAAAATAATTTTATTTTTCAAATTAGCTTGAAAGCTCACGAGTTTTCTTTTTTTCATTTTTCAGGATTGCCATTCAACATTTACTTCTGTCAGCAAATTAAACAGACACCAGAAAACACACGCGGAATCGAAACCGTTTCGTTGTAGTTTCGAGGGATGTTGCACTTCTTTTAAAAGACACGATAACTTAAGACAACACATAAAAATGCACCATGTTAGAGATAAATACCTCCATTGTCCTTTTGAAGGTAATAAGTTATTAGTTTTTTGTTTAAAATGAGTAATTTAACGTAACGTAACCCAGATCTTGTAAATTTTCTGTCATTTTGTTGCTTGCCTTAGTCCTATTAAGACAAATAGCTTTTTTGAATACGAATGGTCTACAATATGGAATATTTTGTAAGTCTGTGACTGACTTGAAATCAACAATTCAAGTTTCAATTGCACCCTTGAAGCTGAGCTCCCTTCCTTCCTTGTTCTTCTTATTAACAATAGATTTGTTGTAATTTTCATTTGATTTCATCTCATTTATATTTATTTTGCTTGATTTAATTTTTTTAAATTACCAACTTTATTTTTATTTCTTATTTGAATGTTTTTTTTTTAACGTTATTTTAGTTCATTTCGATTTATGTCGTTTTATTTTAGTTTCGTTTTTATGTATTTTATTTCATTTTATTTACTGCAGAGTAAACAATTTATTTACTGCAGAGTAAACAACACTATAAAGAGTAAATAAATGATGGCTTCCAGCATTACAATGAGTAAATTAGCTATGGAGTTTTCTGTTCACCTACTGGTGTTTGCTATTAAGATTGGGCTGTTCGAAGAATTTTCCTAAAACAGTTATGTGTTTTTATCGCGATGTAAGTAAAGCGCTTTGAACTGTAATTATTTCATTATATTTTAAGGCTGCTTGTCAAAATTTACCGCTGTGAGTTCATTGAAGGACCACATCTGCGGACATACGAGAGAGAATTGTTACAAGTGTCCCATGGAAGGATGCCGAAAAATGTATTACTGCAAGAATTTGCTCAGAACTCACATGAGAAGACATCAATTAAAATACGAGAAAGAAGAAAAGTTATTACAAGAGAAACACGGTTTGTCTTTTTATAGTAAAGTATTTATTTTTTTCATTACTTATTTGTTTATTTACTAACGGTGAAGGAAAAGAAAATCTTCATTGAAAGCATATACAATATGCAACAATGTAAAGCAAATGTAAAACAAAGACTGGATTTAATGATTTACTCATGATAATTAAGCCGAAATTGTTTCCTGGTTTGGAGGTACTTTTGTTTATCCATCAGATTGCAGGACTCTTATGAAATATAATGTTATCGTTGACATTTTTAATTTTATATTATTCATTGAAATTGGTAATTAACCGGTCGGTAATTAGACAACGCAGCCTTCATTCTTCGCATTTTTGCCCATTTTGGGTAATGGATAGCAAAGCGCAGTGAATTATATGCTGTGATAAAATAGGCAGAGCGCAGGAAACTACATATGATTCATCTTTTGAACAATCTTGTTGCCGATAGATATAATGATTCTGAAAATTGTGCTATTCTTTATTTAAACTGTGAAACTTCTTTTGCGAAGAAGAAAATGTAACCATGAGTAAATGGAGCAGGGAAACACTGCAACGAAGATATTGCTAAACTGTCTTTAAATGCAAAATATTGTTAAACTGCCTTTAAATTTTGCAAACCAAAAGATTGGGGTGTCAAATATGACAATGCGATTTGTTACTGTAAAGAATGGCATGTTCTATTCGCTGGACCCCAAGCCCCCAGACCCCGGACCCCGGAAGTAAAAATAAATATTTTTTCTGCAGAATTTTATTAGAATATATTACAGAATGTATAAAAATTTCTATATAATGGCATATAACAGCAATAACAGCATGCATATAAAAAGTAACACAATTTATAAGAA
>JAYJMH010044060.1:0-14623 GCA_036873815.1 Phacellophora camtschatica
TAAACTAAATACAACATAATATGAGAGATAAAACAATATAAATAAGAAAAGTATACAATTAATTAATATTATCAATATTGTTATCGTCTTCTTCATATTTGACACTTAATTTTTCAAATTCTATTCATGTTAATTAATAATCTAATACCTTCATCAACTACATAGGGGGCTTTCTTCTTGTAAGTATGTCTACTTAGAGAGCTCCCCCTTATTCCCTCATCATACAACTATCTCTGTATAGTTTTCTTTTAATGATTATAATGTCAGTCGCTTTATATGATTGTTTTATTTTAGTGACATGTTTAATAATAATACATTGTATGTTGTTGGAATCTTAAATTATGTAAACTCTATAATACAGTAAATATATTATGGTAAGCAAAGTCAGCAAGAGCATGGAATGGTGCTTTTAAAATGCTCAATGTTGTTTGCCGTTCTTATCTCGTAAAGAATGAAAATATAGAAATCTTGTTGCATTTTTCTACCAGATGACCCCCAAAAAATCTCCCTTTGCCAGGCTGTGGTTGTCTGAAATCCATGAGACTACAAATCTCAAATATATCCAAATGAAAAGCTTAGAGTTTGGGTGTTATCTAGTCATCTGCAGTTACATGTACATGGCCAGAACTAGAAAAAAAATATCGTCAATCCGTGAACTTTCTTCAAGTCAATTAAAAAACCACTATTCATTTCCAGGACACATTTTGACATTAAAACAATGTGCTTGCTTCTATGGGAGTTTGATCAACAAATATTGTCATATTTTAAACTCCAAAAGTGCCATTAAAGCAAGCCTGTTATTTTGATCTCAAAACATGGACTGAAAATAAATAGTTTTTTCAAACTAACATGAAAGCTCACAAATTAATACTATTTTAATTTTAACTTTTGGAGAAGTAAACATGGTTGCCAATGACTAGATGATAACATCCCAAACTCTAGGTGAATAACATCCCAAACTCTAAGTTTGCCCTACAAAAGTCTTTTTATGCACAATTCGAGATTTATAGTCTCAGAGATTTTAAGCTACAATTTGAAAACTGGGATAACTTTTTTGGGTCACATGGTAAATCAAATATTAATGGGACCTTACAAATGAAAATGCAAAAGAAATTTTGTTGTTCATGTTTCGCCCTAAAAGTCAAACAATTGTAAGGTTACTGTACACCTTTAAAAATACCTTTCTGCAGTCAGTTTTTAGATAAACCATGAACATGTGTATACATATCATTTTGTGCAGAATTAAGAGGTGAATCCAGAAAAAATATAGTTGCTTGGTTATTAAAAAGCACAAATGATACAGTTGAGATTTAATGAAAAATTGGCCACCCTTGTGAAAACAGCTTTGTGTACCTCATCTCTTGCATTGCAACCAAACCAAAGTTTCCATGAACGACTAAAGGTCATGAACAACAAAACTGTGTCAGGGAATTTTGATATGCTGTGTAACCTTGGAATAGACAACATTCAAATTGATGTTAATGGCTTCAAAGGTATTTTCTTTTCTTAATAAGTCAGACAGTTCAATTTGGTAAAACAAAACCTGACACACTTTTGATTATAACACTTCTAACCTCTAAGGTGTATGCAGATAGCATTTAAGGTCAAGTGTGCATGGTTTTATTTTTTTATTTAAAAGCTCAAAACTGAATGTAAAACATGTGAACTGTACAGTTTAATAAGAGAAACATGTAAATAAATGTGAAATATGAAAAATATTAATAAATAAAATTATATAGTCTAATGACTGAACTAATGAAATATGATAAAAACCTAAAAACAATTTTCTTTTCTTTGACAGTTTTCTATAACTTTAACAGTTTCTTTTCATGGTAAGCATAAAGACATATTAAAAATTGTAACAATAGACACAACAACTCACTGGAAGACCTGCTCAATATTTTTTAGCTCAACTTTACTTAGTTTTTGCACAGCTACAGCAAGGCGAGCCTCTTCCTCCTTTGATCCGCCTACTCCCATTTCTTTGGCTCTATTTTTGTTTCCTTTGAAAAACATAAACCTGTTAATATCAGATGTTTCTATTTGACAAGAAATTTGCATGTGAATGCATTTCATTGCAAATAACTTTTTTAATGCCATATAGGTTGTTGCCTTTCAAATTTTTAAAGGTATCACTGGATTGTTTGATGAACATTTTGATGAACATTTTAATCATGCAATCATCAAGTTCATCAAAAATGTCACAGATCGGCAATAATGTTGCACCTTGACCACAATGCATTCCGTATTTTTTCTCTGCCGGATATTTCTGGCAGCATTTTTCAGGACAAAAATTATCTGCCAAACCGTAAATTAGGTTCTTTTTCTTTTAGGTTCTTGAAAAATTTCCTGCCAAGTTGCTGCTATAGACCATTTTACATCATGTTAGATGGATGCTTTATCCACCTTAGAATATTTTATTTCCCACCACATAAAAATAAGAAACATTCTCTGCCAAAAACCCTGGCATGAAATAAAGAAAGTATAGCTCTCTGCTGGGAGGGCCTCCGATTGCAGTGTGGCACCTTGATAGAGGTTTTATCATCTTTCCTGTTTTGTAGATCAGCAGAGTTCAGACTCTTGATTCGAAACATTGTTGTTAAATCACCCAGCCAGTATTTTTACTACCTGTGTAATTTCTGCTTGAGCTTGCTTTCTTTGCAAGGTCAAGGTGAGGTCATGACAGGTCAATCTAAATTTAGTAGTTGAATGTAGTTCTCTCCCAGCAATTCTCTCTCAAAAAGCAAAGGAGCATGATTGCGGTCGAATGCGCACAGCAGATAATTCTTATTTTCATGGTATACTAATACGATAATATGGTTTATGTTATAATCTTTTCATTCATCGTGAATTATTTTTCAAACAAAAATTGTATTTGATACTTACCAAGCTCAAAAGAAGTATTTTATTCTCTGTTGTTGTGCAAATTCGAAATGCACAACAACAATATTTCGATTCTTGAAGCAAATCTGACCTCAGTTCCACGATCAGTGTTTTATAACGAGGCTCCATTCATTCGTTGTGCTTCTTCATGATTGGCCGCCATTTTCTAGTGTGAAATCTCATTGGACTTCGACAGTGTTTTGAAGAAGCAGATTCCCACCAACCAGAGAAGCTTTGGAAAGGTATTGGGTTTTTCTTTTATTCCTTGTTATTTTCGCGGGAAAGTTTTTGTTTTGAAGCCGGGGAAAATATAAACTTGCTCAAATTTGAAAGAAAAGAAATAATAAAGTAAAAAAAAAGGGAACGAAAAAAGACGAGAAAGAAGGAGGGAGCTAAATTTCTATAACCATCTGCAATCACAATGCAAAACAGACGAAGCTGGCGGCAGTGACAGTAAGTCTAAGTGCGTGTGAATCGGCCCGAGATGACGTAAGGTACAGCTTGTTTGTTTTCATTCATCATTCCCCAAAAAGCATGATTTGATGGATGGACGACGGCAAAAATGAAATATTATGAAATAAACTTTCCTGTGCAAAAATGAAATAAACAAATCATTACGTCACAAATCTGTTGTTCACTTGCCCCTGCACTTGACTTGACAAACTTTCCAATCTGTCTGGGGGCTGGGGGTCCCAATTTCCAAACAAAAAACATCTTATTAAAATGACATTTTTACCAACAATTTTGCAAGATCTGGGGGGGCACTCACCCCCCCCCCCAACACTACAATTTCTGCCCTGCAGCAAAAAATCCATGTTTGTACAATTAGAGAAAATCTCCAGATATTAATCACGTAACATAACTGCAGAGAAAATAAACCCAACTCAAAATGTATTTAATTTCAAGTTAAAATTGAAAAATAATATTTTCATCAATAATCAACGATTTATTTATATTTATTTAATACAGCATTTATTCACTAGCAGCCATTTATATCAGAGAGGGGAGACATTAATTGTAAAATTGAATTAAAATTTTTAGGTATATTAAATTATTTAATAGGTACCATAGTTTTTGTTTGCATCTCAAGAAGTTTCAACTGAATTTCTAAATTCCTACTTGAATGTGGATGTGGTGTTTATCAGGAAGGATGATGAGATTTATTAGTTAGATAGAGGTATTTACTGCCATTTTAAATAAAAAAGCATCAGAAAAATCCTGTACTTTAACTTAATACTACAAGTAATTTATTTTTGATTGCTTTTGGGCAGAAGTTACAAGTCAACAAGCATACCAGGTGTCCCAAAAAAGTTTCCAAAGCTGCTATGGAGGAGCTTAAATTTTGATTACTTTGTTTCTACTTGTTTGTGTTATGGAAGAGGCTTCAACTTGAAGTTTGATACCTTGTTTGGCAAAATTGACTCAGTGATCGCTGAATTATGCCAAATGAAAGTGCAAATTTGGTGTTTGTGCAAGCCCAGATGAATTTCTTGATGTCTTTTGTAATTTTTTTAGCTGAATTTATCTAAGGTCAACATTAGTATGTCAGATTCTAAATCAACCACCACAAAGGAAATTAGATTTACTCAATAATAAAAATATTCCACATAACTGCTTTGGAACCATGTCACAAGTTTCATATATAAGATATCATCCTTGACTAAGATGGAGAATGAGCTTTTTCTCTTGTTTTCTTTGTGTCATTACCTTCAACAAGCAATTAAATTTCAACATTTTGTTGCGTGTTTTCATTCATTCATCAATACTGTTCAAATGTTAATTTTAAAGCTCCTTTGTCATAAAAACCAATTTATTTAAGCTACAATGGAAAAGTCAACTTCTGGTTTTTAAAAAGCAAAATTATTGGGCATAACTCCGAGGTATTGAGTTGATTAGTTGATTGATTGATTGATTGGTTGAACTAAACTGTGAAACTTTAAGTTGAAGTATAGTTTATTAATTGCAATGAGAAACAGAAATATTAAAGGTAAATCTGCTCCACAATATCTTTGCAAACATGTACCCTTTTTTCTGGGACATCCAGTACAATGATCTTGTTTTTTCTTAGGTTACCTCAACACAGATCAAAATGACTGACCCAGTTCATTTGTATGGAGCACATCAGGTATACTACACTCGAGTGACCCAAGGATTTCATGATAACTTCTAAACCTAAAATATTTAAGGCTACTAAAATATTTGCTTTATTTGCCACATTGGAAAGTATACAAATGAGCCAGTCTGCAGAATGTGGCACTTTTCACCAGGTGTGCACAAAGTGCTACTAGTCAGGTGTCAAGTGTAAAAATCTTTCAATTTTGAATGGTGTGGCCTGAAGAATACTATACAACAGTGCACCTGTGGCGCACTCTGCAGACTGGTGCATGATAATTGTTTTATTTCTTTTGTTCTATTGTTATTCTATTGTTTTTTCTGAAAACATGCACTGAAGCTCTTCAGTGCACAGAAGAAAGTTTCCAGGCTGGCATTTGTTTCTTATAAAAAGTACTGCATTTTTCTTAACACTTATAAGAAAACCCTTAAAATATTAACTGCAAGTGTTTACTAATCATTATAAAGTAGAAAGAAAATATTTTTTAATTCTTGAGAAGTAGATAATGATTAGAGGATTCCAAAAAGTTAAATATCTAAGTTTTCATAGATCATTATTTGAATCGTTATGAAATGAATAATTTTTTCACTGGAGCTCAAATGGTTAAACATATTTAGTTAATTGGCACATATTTTCAAATTTCAACTACAGAATTGTTTTTGACTCAATTTTTACTGGTTTGCGCTCAGCTTATGGAATTAAACTAAATATCTCTATTTGCAGACAAGTTCAGAGGCTGCACAACTACTGGCAACATTTTGGCCCAGAGCAATGGCAGAAATACGCAATATGGACACTGTATGTACCCCTCATAACATTTAACAATTTAGTGCTGTTGAAATTAAAGAATGAACAACTCTTAGCAATGCTCAGTTATATTGGATGGAGAAATGTTGAACAGCTTTGAGTCAATTTTGAACAGATTAAATATAAAAATGATGAAACAAGTGAAAGAAAAGTGGATGATGAATTGTCTTCTTTAAACTGGGTAACCCAAAATGATGTTGTTTGATTGACAGCATTTTTTAGGATAACAAAGAAATCTTAAATTTCTTTGTTTCAAGGGATTTTTTAAAAGAATATATTTTTTAGAACTGTTATTCATAATAATTATGGTGTACATGACCAGGTTCATCAGGAGGAATCCACAGAACTTGTGCAAATTTAAAATGGTACTGTAACTCATACTGTTATTTTGCTAATGCTCTTTCTATCCCAATTTCAGAACCTTTTCAAGACACAAGAGCTTCCTTTAGCAAGAATAAAGAAGATAATGAAACAGGATGAAGAAGTCAAAATGATCAGTGCTGAGGTATTTTAAGGAAGTTACAAACTTTTTAGAAACTAACTTTGATATATGCAAAGTGATAGAATGGATGAGTAGCAGACACCAGCCACTTGCGTGGAAATAGGTTTCCAATCACCCATAAAACTGACTTGCAAAATGTACCATTGTTTGGCTGAAATGCAGACCAAGATTTTGAATATCGAATTGTCATTCTTCCAAACTAGAAAAAAAGGTTTATTGTATTTTTTGGAAACCGGAGGAAAAGTTGCCTTGATTTTGAAGAAGTTTAATTGAAATCTTTTCCAAAAAATCACTCATTACTTCATAACGAAATGACTACTTTGGCCTCTAAAAGTGTTTAATCTAAGGTAGCATGTTAGCTGAACAATAATACATTTAGCAAGTCGATTGCATACTAGTGGTTAAAATAATGTGTTGTTTAGACACCCAATGTATAAAAGTTCAAATTAATATGAATATTAATCGGTGTAACCAGTTCCATCAGAAACTGTTGCAGATTGTTCTCAGAACAATGGAGAACAAAGGTTTGATTAATTAATTTTTTTAAATCACCATTGCTCGTGATATTATTGGGGGCTACAGCCCCCAAGCCCCATGGTTCCGACAGCACTATTAGTGACTTTTCCCTCGCAGGCTCCAGTTTTATTCTCAAAAGCTGCCGAAATTTTCATCAGTGAATTGTCTTTGCGTGCTTGGATTCATACAGAAGACAACAAAAGGCGGACATTGCAGGTGAGGTTGCATCTAGACTGTTTGTAGTGGAGCCAATTGAATAAAATCTGCAGGCAGGCTTGCGTACATTAAATTTTCTATTGTAAGAAGTCAATTGACGTTTTACTAATTTGCAGTGGAATGAAATCATAATTTTTGTAATAGCTCTATCTTTTCTTCTATGCATTGCCATTGAAAGGATTTCAAAACAATTGTTTAATTTTTATAATTATTTAATACTATGAGAGGAATGCTAAAATAGAGAGCTATTGGTGTAAATTTCGCTTTATTTTAAAAGGTGAACCACTTTTGGTTTTTGGGATTTGAAAACAGATGCTATTTAACTCGTTTCGATGTATAATCACTTATGAAAGAGTGAATCACAAATCAATTTTCAATGGAGTATTACTGTCATTACAAAGTGTTTGAAATTTGCAAAAAAATTCAACTGACTTGAAATAAATTGCAATTATTTTTAAAACAGTTATGGGAAATTAATTTACTTTTTCGTTTCAGCGAAATGATATTGCGATTGCAATAACGAAGTACGATCAATTTGACTTTCTTATCGACATCGTACCACGAGACGAGCTAAAGCCCCAGAAAAGACAGGTACACAGATAAGGTTCAACTCATGCGTTACATTAATGCTGAGTCAAATTTAATTATATCTATTAAATCCACAATAAATCCATGTCAAATCTATCGTTCTCAGCCACGTGTCAAGTTTGAGACGAACTCGACTCGAAGTCGAATTTTGGTTGCGTTTGTGACAGACTCGATATCAATTGAATTTGACACGACATAAGTGCGACGTTTAAAATTTTGAATGCCTTGATACAAATTTTCTTTGTATTCATTTCTAAGAAACAAGAACATTGTGTAATGTAATTTGTATTCAAAAGAAAAACAGAAACATATCGTGTTCTAACTCAACGTTCTAACTCAACGTTTTTTCAGGGTACAATGGTTCCAGAGCAAGTTCAGTACTATTTACAACTGGCTCAAATGCAACAAGTGAGTTGGATATATACTTATTGTATATGTATATATATGTATAAACTAGATATAAATTTTTTATCTTATAAATGTATCTAGAAAATACATAGAATACATCCAGAAAACACATAGAAAATACATTGAATACAGCCATTAAAATGCATGGTATTTAAAAATTTCAACAAAAAATAGAACCAAAAACAAAAAATAAAAAAAAAACACCACAATTCCTAAAGCCCATGCTTCATGCTCTGTTACGTGAGCATCACACGCAAGAACAAAGAAACTTGCGTGTGTTGCGCAGTCAGGAAGTTTGCGTGTTGTTTGCAGGCACGATTACATATGGGTAGGCCTGATTGATGATATCTTTAGTGAGTTTTAATCACATTCTCTTGTTTTTTAGGGTCAACAACAAACTGCAAATCAAACTGCTCAAGTAAGTGGAGTTCAGGTGACTCAAGTTACTCAAGGGGGGGGGGGTCATACCATTCTCGCTGCTTCTCCGCACGTGCCAGTTTTAATCAACCCAGCTACTGTAAATCATAAGTAGCAAACCAACCAAATTAAAGAAGAGAAAACGTTGAAATAATTTAATAAATTAAAACATTTGCTGCGTTGGCCTCCAAAAACTATGACTTCAACAACAATAAAAACCACATTTTCAGTAAATGGCCAAAGAAACCATTTGCTGGTTTTGAAGATACCCTAAATTTTGATTGCCATCGGGCATAACTCGGCGGTTTCTCGTCCGATTCTGGCAAGAAAAGTGTCAATTCTTTAAGTGCCAATCTGCCTGCGTTATCGAATAGAATCAAAAAGAGAAATATTATAGTCAAGGCTTCTCCACAATGACTCTGCAAACCCTGCATTTGGTTGCAAGATCGAGCGCGACACTTAAAATGTACTTTCTTAATGATTCGAACCAAAAATTGCAAATGCGATTGCGTTGCCATTCCTGTTATCTATCAAGGAGGTCCACAGGGGTCGAAATAAGGAATGTTCATGTCACCGGTGATTGTTAACAAAAAGTTACTTCTTTTGCAAAGTCGCCGTTTAGAGAGCGCTTTCCAACCTTGTAGTCGCACTTGAATTCGTTCTGAAACGGTGTACACAGGAAAGATTAATTTTATGCATTCTAAGAGTCTGGGAACTAGTGATGTCATCATCGCAAACGGGTAACAATAGGGTTTCCATACCAGTCTCTTTTCTACTGACTTTGGTCATAACACCCTGGCTGTTTAAAATTTCAATTTTATTGTCTTATTTGTTTCCAGTCGCAACCACAAATCATACAAATACAAGCACCAGACCAACAGCAACAGCAGCAACAACAGCAGCAACAACATCAAGTTCAAGCAGCTGCTGCTCATGTGCAAAATGCTCAACAACAGAGTGGACAACAACATCAACAACCTATTCAGCTTCACGTTCAACCCAACGCTTCTGACTTGCAGCAATACGCGGTGAAGATTATTTTTTGCAAATCATTCATTTTGGAAGATGCAACTTTTAGTTCTTACTTTTCTGTTTAAGATCTATAGGGCCGGTGGTAGGTCATAGTGGAGATAATGACACACGCCATCTCTTGATATATGACAAACAACCGTTGTATATTTCGTTCCTAAACGATTACTTTTAAATGTCTATTTTAAGAACGAATAATATTTGTCATATATCTAGAGATGTTGCGTGTTATTCTCTCAATTATTATCCGACACCGACCGAACTATAGGGGTGGATAATTTTCTTGTTGAAAAATACTGCATCTATAAAAGTGCAAGAAATGAAGAAAATAATAACCGACACGTGAGAACAGGGGAAAACGTTTTGAGGTTGAAAAATGGAACAAGGCATTACTTCATAAGAGAAGGTACCACAGGCCGTACCAGTACATTGCCATGTCTGTGTTACCAGTGTATTGAAATATGTCTCATAATCTGTCTCAATCTGTCTCATAATCTGTCTCAATCTGTCTCATAATCTGTCTCAATCTGTCTCATAATCTGTCACAATCTGTCTCATAATCTGTCTCAATCTTTCTCATAATCTGTCTCAATCTGTCTCAGTGATGATGTGATGATGATTTTGAACAATTTTCCTCTCACAGGTCCAATTAGCATCAGGTGCCCAAATGCAATACAGACTCGTGCCACAAATCATTCAACAACCAGGCGGGTCTGCTGTCGTGCAATTTCAAGCTCAGCCGCAAATGCAACAGACCGCCGGAGGACAAACGGTGATTGCGGTGCAGCCTGCCCAGTCACAACAAGATGGTCAGCAGCATAATGCAGAAGTTAATTATAGCCAGGTAAGGAATTTTTATGGTCGGAGTTAAATCACAGTCGAGATAATCACACACACCGTCTCTAGATATATGACAAATATGATGATTACAAACAGTTGTTCTCTTTTATCTTAAGGATTTTTGTGCGATTTCTCTACATGTCAAACGGAGGTTTGATTTGACAGTGAGGCAAAATATACCGAGATTTTGAGACATATGGTAATAATAGAGTATCAGTTCTCGACTTGACTATCCTAACTTTTTGGAAAAGATTGAAACGAGGCTTTAAGTTCCATTATCGAAGTTCGAATTTGTCATCGTTCGAAATTCAAGTTGCGATTTCGAGGCGGAAAATCCAAGGCCAGAAAATGTTCTTTATTTTTTTGAGTCCAATCGAATTGATTGTAATGAGTCCAATTGAATTGAATGAAACTTGAAAATAAAAGTTCATATGAAATCCCAAATGAAATTTGATGCAGTAGAAACCTGCCTGAAAGAACCTATGATTTGCGTACGAGACGAGCCTGGCAAAGCTTCTATTTGGCACCCTTTAAAATTGTAGTTGGGGGATAGATCAAGGGTGGATTGACTAAATAAATACAAAAATGGGACACTTGTAACATTTAAAAATTCTCCCATCAACTTCAAATTAATATTAAGTTGAAAAGGGGATGCACATTTTTATCCTGACGGTTTTCACATTCTTAGGATTTTTCAAGCGGGTTTCTACTGACTGGACTGAAATCCCAAATATTCGTAAAAAAAAGCATGTGACTTGAAAATCTCATTTTTGCAGATTTATCAATTAGCTGGGGCGCAAGGTGGAGGTCAAGGGCCTATCTTCATCACGGCACAGCCTGAACAACCTCAAGAAAATCAACAAGAAACACAACAGAACGAATGATTCGTCATTCCGAGAAAGATCGTTTGTAAATATAAACATGGTCTAATATTTATAATTTATCGTCAGCGGAAGTTTTAGCAAGCAGGTGACTGAAAACATTGTACATAGAGCTATTTGGTGACATGCGGCAAAGACTGTTTTTGGATTTAATAAAGGAATATTTCTTGTGGTGTCGCTAGTTGCACTAGAACCAAGAAAGGAAAATGCTGTGTTGTCACTGGTTGCACTTATGGCGACCTCGTAATAAAACCCAGCGATTCTTTAAAGAACAGAGCATGAGGCTGTTTAGACCAGAGCAAGAACAGAGACAGAACAGAGCAAGCGTAAGATTGTCTAAAGACAGCGCTTGGATTGTATTGTATTTGGACTTCTTTTAAATTAATATGTTCGGTTTATCTTAGTTTTAGTGTTGAAGGGGGTTGTACAAACTAATTAAAATGAGTATGACAAGAAAATTTGTTTTTCTCCAATTTTGTCAAACGGATTTCGCTTGTTTCGAAGTTGAATTTAGTTTTTTGATATGAAGTCTATTTTCGTTGATAAATAAGGTTTCCTAGCCCCACCTGAATTGAAAAAGTGAAACAAAGATCTGGGCACGAATTTAGGGTGTGACGTGAAGTGATCGACAGGAGAGAGGACTCCAAATTATTTTTTGTGAGGTTTGTATGGAGTTAATTTTATGTCCGTTATTAATTAAACAGATATCTTCATGTTAATCTTTCCACCCCGGGAAGATCTAGATGGCTCATTGCCAAGCAACGTGAAACGTCATATATTCTGGAGGTAAACTCTAACAAAACGTCATTATCTTTCGAAATACGTTGCTTTGTTATGTGAATAGGATTTGACTGTCAATTGGAAAGAGTTAAAGCTACTGAAAGGAAAAATACCCCTGAAAACATTGCATTGCAAAACATTGCAAAACATGGGGCGTATCGCCATTCCAGGGGTAAAAGATTTAATAAAAGCTATCTGTTGAATGCCACTGTTTCCTTTGTAGTATGGACCAGCTTACAGATATAAACCAATCCCAATGACCTTAATGTGCATGAAGATTGCAATAAAAATAATCTTGTTTTCTTTAGCTGAAAATAATTTTGAAACGAGCCAAATTTATTCTTGTCAGTCGATCAAGTTATTTTTATAAGTAATTGACAGTGGGATTTTGTCACCGTAAATAATGGATAAAGCCAAACAAATCATAACAAACGAAATCAAAACGTTTTGCTGTCTTTGTTTATTTTGATTTGATTGAGTGCGCTCGGAGTCGGAGTGTGAAATCTATTATTTCAAACTGAAAATCGCAATTGTCTTGTTTGAAACTACAATCTTTTGTTTTACAAAATACCCCTTGTTTGTTGAAACAACGATGCTTTACACCGTTTTACAGTGTGCGCAATTGAAATTAAGGCCAATTTACCCGTAAAAACATTGAAAACTCATAGATTCTATGGTTTAATGGCAGAGAAGACAAATGTTAACTACGAAATTTTAATCAAGGTTGAAAGTATGATATTTGGTTGATAACTTGATATTTGGCTGATAGCTTGATAACATTTCCCACTCCGGGTTAGGATAAATCTTTCTTTTCGTAAACATTTTAACATTTTCACACATTTTCACACGAAAATAACCGATTTGTTGTGATGTTAAAATGTTTGTGTAGTTGTGATATAGATTAGAATCTCTGTAAGATATTTCAATAACGTGTTTCTGAAAGATTTCTTTTTGAAATTGTGATATCTCGAACGTCTTCTTGCTGTTTGTTCTTTTCAATCCCGGGTTAAAAATAACGTCTAAATATCTGAAATTAATATAAAGCTCTGTCCGCAGTTACCTCATATTTCATGTTTATTTCATATTTCATATTATTAAATTTCATATATGAAATATGAGGATGCGGACAGAACTTTATATTATTTTCAGATATTAAAACATGACATTTTAAAAAAATATGACGTTTTATGTCGCTTATTAATGGACCATATCGCCCCTCCCGCAATACCGCCCCTCCCTTATTAATGGACCATATCGCCCCTCCTGCCCGGGATTAAAGGAAAATTACACGAAGATGTTTCAGAAGATGTTACCTATAGAAGATATTTCAGAAGACGTTGTACATGGCTAAAGTTCGTGAGCTGCATGAGCTCATGCCAGCCATGTGTCTCATTGAAAGAGTCTCTAAAATGACATTTATGTCAAAAATATAAGAACTGAAAGTTAGATGTGTGATCAAAAGCAGGATACCATTTTGAAAACTCCCCTTCCCAGACCCAGTTACCCCAAAACTGAACAGTTCAGAATTTTCGATAAAATTAAGAGTGTTCCATAATACCAAGATTACCTTCATCACAACGCAAGACAGATGCTCTAGGATTCTTTGAAACTGTCAATCTATAAGACTCTTTGACATGTATGGTCCATCCAACTCGTATCCTAACTTTCGATAATAGTCTCTAGTGCCAACCCCTAAGAATGAATCATAAATGTATAAGTTAATATAGGCTTCAAATCGTAATTGGTTGGTGACATCTGCTATTTCCTAACCGAAGTGAATAACATTAACACCTCCTTGCATTGTTCGAGCGGGATCTTAAATGCTCCGTATTTAAAGATTCGCAAAAATTATCTTTGTAGATGACAATCTAAATGTCTTGGTTCGTACTCGTTCATTGGAACTCTTTCATATCGCAAAAAATATGCAAATTGAGTTACAAGGACAGGAAAGTTAGTCTCCTCAACAAGGGTAGATTTTGTAACAATAGTGAAATTGACACGTCAATTTCTAAGCGATTTGCCATTGAAGACAAAGCGAATTCTCACAAGCAGAAAATCAAAACAAATTTTGATTTCCATGTTTTGATTTTCTGCTTGAGAAAATTCGCTTTTTTTTAAATGGCTAATCCTTTTGAAATTGGCACGTCGATTTCACTCTTGTTACAAAATCTACCCTTATTGAGGAGATCTAATTCCGCAAGGTGTTAAATGTTATTCAATTAATTAGGAGAAAAAAGATGTGATCAACCAATAAAAATCGAAGCCCATGTTGTGTAGCTTCATAAAAAATAAGAAGTAACAAGTATCATGTTAACCATTTGCACTACAGGTCCCTTCTACCTAATAATAAAATAGAAAATATATCAAAGTAATCTTATGAATGTGAAGACGTGTAACATATGCTCTTAGATCTTATCGCAAGCAATCATGGCCTAGTGGTTAAGGCGCCGGGCTCATGATCGCAAGGTCGTGGGTTCGAATCCTACCAAGGGCATACTTGCTGCGAAAGTGTGAGGAAAGCTGCTAACTCTCTGTAATTCCAGGCAAAGCCAAAAGGAATCACGATGTGTGGTCACATCGAGAGAAAGGACCGGGGTCGCCCTGATGGGCCCCCCTGCGCCAAGCGCAGAAACCCATACCTTG
>JAYJMH010044071.1:0-14622 GCA_036873815.1 Phacellophora camtschatica
TATTTTCAAATTTGTAATCTTTGAAAATTGTTAGTCCTGCCGGGCAGGACCAGCAGGACCTCTAGCTTCGCCACTGTCCATTTTAAAATTTCACCAATATTTCCTCGCTTTTTCGACATAACAGTTCTAAATTAGACCCTGCGATCTGTCATCCCAAACTGTGGAAGCGCCTGGCAACGCTTGACAACTCTTCCATAATTTTCTTGGTGCAGTCGACTCTGGTTATAGTCACCATGCTTATAATCGTACTCCGTTTATTATCGCATCACCACTGTTTTCCAAATTTACCTCTGGTCAAACAAACCCTTAAAAATGAACTCTACATAAAGTCACGTTTCACCTAAAGTAACACTTTTCTTGAAAATATTTGTTGTGACTATAACCTAACTCGACCGTAATTTTTATTCGCAAAAACGCTGGATAACATGTTTTGCCTAAAAATAAATTTTTCTTAATAAATTGAACCAATGAACTTACACTTCCTTTTGATTTTCTTCAAAAAGAACCCTCATCTCCTCAAGAGCTTGACGTATGTTATCTTCCTGAAAAAGAAAGAAAAACAATTATCAAGATTTTCATCTTGGGAACCACGGAAGTATTTTGCCCAATTGGGAGCACATAATCTGGAACAGCTTCTGACGGCACTGATTATGAAGCATGATCAGCAGATGTTGGTGGAAAATTCCATCACCAACTTTTACCCGATCAGGTCATGGGTGTTAGGACACAATTCAAACATGGTGATTATATGACAGTTCTTATGGCTATTTTTATGCTGTGAATGCGCGAAATGTCTATTGTTTCACAATAAGCTCTATCGCTTGACTATTGTCTCCATTAAAAATGCGGTTGGAATGCAAAAAAATATGTCCCGGTTTGCATGGCTGTACCTTGAAATTGGTGAGACTAAAAATCTCAAATTGTGCATGTTTTCAGTGAGCTAAGCATTCTGAAAGGGATGCTCCATAAAAATTCCCTTCGCGAGTACCCCGGGACCCCCTATAACTGTCCCTTTCAACCAGAATCTGCATTGATTAAAATTTCTTAAATTTGGTATGCACTAAAGCGTGTTTAGGCTGGAGGAAGGTTAAACACTTTTCTGGACTCTGCCTTCTGCTTTCAGAGTTGTATCAGAGTTGCACATTTATTTGATAAGCTGTCAAAAAATCATGACCAGAGAAAACGCTTTGTCCTGATTTCAAGTGAAAAGGGGCCTCCATTCGTTGATAAGTGGCCGGGGGCAGGGTGGGCAATTTCCCCCCTGTTGTTGGAATTTTCGAAATAATCAGTAATTTTCGAAACAATCTGTCGGAAATTTTCTGAAAATTATTGTATAAAAAAAATATTGTATCCTTAGACTAAACAAATGTATAAAAGTATTTACTCTTCTTCATAATTGGCTGCCAATTTGATGTTTAAAATTATGACATCAGGGCTAAAAAGAGACACCATAGGCAATCTAGCCACCTTAAATTTCAAAATTTTCCAATGGAGTGTGCCCCCGGACCCCCCTAAGTGGGTGCAGTTGCAATGCACAAGTAGGTTTCAATAGCGCATACAATTTGAAATTTCTACAGCCTAGCCTCACGATTACATAGCGACAAAGAGCAGTGCAGGCCTTCTTTAGTGACGACGACAAAGTGTAGTCCCCACAAATTCTTTTTTACCCTCCCACCACTCCATGTGTATGCTCATTTTAAAGTGTTTGTAAACATTTTTTCGGAAAAATCTGTTCATTCGCCCACCCTAAAATATAGGTCTCACTGCGTCCCTGCATTAATGATTATATCAAATTTAAACAACAGGCTGAAGAATTTTTGCTGACTGAAACAGAAAATTTATCCTGCACTGTTTATTACAAATTGGAATGAACGGCCATGGTCAATACCAATAAAAGCTGGCGTAGATTGATAATAGATATTGCATTTCAGATTAATGAAAAAATACTAAAGAACATTCCAGGAGGAAATATGTTAGACTATTTTACCCTTGCAAGATCAGTAAATCTCGAAAATAAAAGCCAAAACTATATCTGAAAATTCTTGATAATTTCTGTACTACCCTGAAACATTATTGGCCATTCACTTTTTGCATGTTTGTTGCTGATGTTTGACAAAGCTTTGCAAATCAAACAAATATGTTTACATTATCAAATTTTATTATGCTCTATTGCTGTATTTCATGTGATGTGTTCTAAATTAAATGTGCCCTGCTATTTTTACAAGTTTGTATTTCTATTCTGTGTTTAGTGTCACCATTGTGTTCAGTCTCAAATGGTGTATAATGTAACAGTTTCAAACTGATGAATCAAAAATAGGTCAGCCATGTTTCCAAACATTGGGTGAAAAATGCAACTTCCAACAGAAGCTATTTGCACAACCACATGTGTATATGTTGTTTGTGTGTTGCTAGACTCGTTAAAACTAAAGTTGATAAAATTTGAATTATACTCTGCAGAATTGTCTAGACAACACCTCAAAAAGATTCAGGGTCCTTTCTGTTTGATTTAAACAGTACACACATTTCAGAGCTTGTGTTATGTACAAATGACATAAATTGAAGTTTGTGCAATGCCAAATAAAAAAGATTTCTAGATAAAATTAATGCAAACAAGAATACCAGAATAGATTCAACTATACTTAAAAAAACATTTTAAATTCCAGCTTTCCCAGAATGCTTTGGATTTTTTAATGCAATTAGTGGTTATTCTGTCAGCAGTGGTTATTGTGTTGTTTTAATGGTTATTGTGTATTCCGTTCAATTAATGGTTATTCTGTTAATTTGAAACATTCATTTGGAATTTTAGAACAGTCATTTAACCCCAGAGAAAATGATAAATGCCTTGTATGCGGACAAACTTTGTCAGCAATATCATCTTATAAGTACCCAGCCAAAAGGAAACAGTTTCCATGAACAAAGAGGCAACTTCTATTGATATGTTGAATTTGTCCGATCTTACGTAAGGAAAAGGAAGAAGTAGAATTTTAGGACAAAGCTTTGACTAATGACTGAAAACAACACTAAAAATATTGAACCGGATAAGTATTATTAGTTTAAGATGCTTAGTAGTATTTCTTAATATTATTTTATATATAAAAAGAAGTCTATTCTTGTGAATCTTACACTCAATTTCAAAATGTTATGTTTGTCTGGGGGTTGTTCTGACCACATGGGGCAGTACCATCTACCTCGAATAGGGAACATGTCCGGGAAATCTTGAGCTGACAAAAAATATGATGAAATAAAATGCAAATGAAATGAAAATGCAAAAATATAACAGTATGGAGCATGGCATGATGCAATTTTGCTGTCTCTAACACCTTTTTGTTAATCTTTCTATGCTATTTATTAATATTTTACCTAAAAATATTTTGTTAAAAATTTTTAGAGCCAAAACTATATTTTTCGATAAACATTTTGCAGACCCAAAAAACATATTATCAGTTCAGGACTCCCAGACCCAAAAATATAGGACACAGCCCCCAACCCAAGTCAGGTGACATTGCTTGCCATAGATTTCTGACAAGGGCGATGAATTGGCAAGTAAGGAAAGGTATATAAAGGAGATATTAAAGAGACATAAAATTCAAAATCTTATCAAAAAGATTCAAGCACTTTATTAACAATTTGGTAAAATTGTTTTCAACATCAAGCTAGACCTGTTTATGATACCCCTGTGCCTGCATTCTTCATTGGGTAGTTCTCATTTGTTCAGCCATATTTTTGAAAGTTTGTCATGTGTGTGGTGCGGAAAATAACAAAATGAAATAAAAAAAGGATTATGCGACAAATCTATACATTATATAGGCTATTGTTCACTTCCTGCACATTTTTCTACATTACAAATTTTCCAGTCTGGTTGTTATTAGTAGGAAGCTGTATCTAAATTTTGATAACAGAAATTCCAAAACTGAAATAAATTAACTCTTCCAAGAAAGATCTCGCTAATAATAACATAAGATAAGAAAATACAATTACAAACAAGAGAAGAAGACAGCATTTATTTAGGAAAGTGCACAAAAGGAAGAGCATATATATATGTATGTAGGCAGGTAGGTAGCAGTCAACTGGATAGCCAACGGCATCATCATTTTGTAGTTTAATGTCTTTAGCTATGGGTTTCCATTTGTATAGATTGTGTAAAAAAGTAGGTAAATAGTTAAGTATAAAGTAAAAATATATAGATATTTTGTATAATTGTTTTGGCTTTTTCTTCAGGTTGATGCCATGATGGTAGGGTTATTGAAAACGAACCAAAACCAAATCGGTCAATTTAACTTACGTCGTATGGCGGCAGTGGTCCATCGCCAGCTCTCTTTAATTGTTTTATCAAGTCAAATGCCTTTTCACCAAACATTACGAGTAAAAATAAAGAGCAACATAAACTCTCTGCTTTCACTTCTCTTTTCCCGCCAAATGTTTTCTGTTCCAAATGTTGTCTTCAAAACATAAGACAGATATAAACTGCGCATGCGTGTTAACGTAGCGTTTATTTCGACGAAAAAGATAGCCCTTCATAAATAAGCTAAAAGCCACAATAAACTCCATTCTGATTTCTTCATACCCACCATAGTCACAGGAAATACTTTCTCTTGCGACTATGGACCCACCGACTGTTCGAACTGTTGAACCCTCGAGCCTTTGAGCAAGGAAAATGCGAAAAAGACATTGTTGATTGTTATTATGATTTTTGATCTTTTTTATTATAAAATCGCAAAGGCAATACATCAAATCATATGTAAATAAATCAAATCTCTCATTATGGCAAACAAGGGCAAATTTTGTATTAGCCAATGAAATGATTTGTCTAAATATGACATAATTTTGCAAAAAGAACCAATCAGAGCGAACTATTCAATGCTTTAAAGTGGTGTAATAAAAGAAAAAACTTTCCTTCAAAGTGAAACGCTTAGCGTTTCTAATTTAATTATAGCAGCCTAATAGGTCTAAAAATCTATTAAACGAGAAGAGAAGAAAATTATTTTGCATATTAATATCTTTGTTCATATTTGTTCACGGAGATTGCTTTTATATTGGGAAAAATAGAAACTTAATTTCTATAACTTCCATGTTTTTCATAAACATCTCATTGAATGTATTTCTGCCATATATGCCATTAATGAAAGTACGCCATTTTGGAAATTTTTCAGAAGTTCAAGATATTATTTTTTTTTACTTGAGATTTGGATTGGGAATAAAAAAGTTAGTTAATCTGTGTATTTTTATTAATTTTTCTTAACTTAAAACGATTTTATCAGCATTTAAACCTTGAAAGATAATAAGGGATTTGACCGTAAAATTGTCTCTGGGTGAAAAATTTCACCCCGAGCGTTTTTCACGGTCAAATCCCTTATAAGTTCTCAAAATTTAAATTCTCGTAAAAATCAAACAGCTGCTGATAGACATTTGAAAATTCACACATTGTCTTAGTTTTGTACGCGGAATCTGAATTTGAAGTCAAAACTTTCATTGAGAAAAATTTTGAACAAATCCATAATGCCGCATTTTCGTTAAAATGGTGTATTGTCTAAGAAATTAAATTCTACGGAAATAAGAAACAATATATTAGTAATGGATATGTAGTTATGATGATGGTACAATATTATATACAGGAAATACGACTTAATCTTAGTAGTTTGGAAAAAGACATTTTCATACATTCCAAAAACTACAGGAAACTAAATAAAGGAAAGTGCCACCTAGTTTGTTGAAGAAGTTTGGATATCACTTTTGCTTCAAAATTAAATTTTTAAAAACACATCACGGCTCAACGCAAAAAAGCAAAAGAAAAATTTCATGCATTAACACGTGTGTCCAAAAAAAGAGTGAAGAAAAAGCGACAATGATCATGAAAGCATTTTCTCGAAATGAAAATAACATGGATGCTCCATGACAGGAAATTCAGTAATTCAATAAAAGCAACAAAATTCAAGTAAAATCTCTACGCGTTGCATACAAAGATACTAAGTCCAGGTATAAGAATATCCTTAAAGAAAAAACTCGGTTGCTATTCATTGTTGTGGAGTAAGGCACACGCACAAAGAAAACAGATTTGATAAGTTAAATGTATTCATAAAACATTAAGATTATATTAAGTTACCATTATGAAGATAACGTTACTACTCAATTCAACTCCTGAGAACCACTAAATCATATCATTAAAAAGGGCATTAATATTCAAGCAAGCGGAGGGAGGTGTCTGAAGATCACGTGAGCAAACTGTTGTCAGTACTTTGAATGACGGGAAATGATCTGGGTACCAAAATATCCCAAGGCGGCGATCTTCACAACACACTCCCCCAGTTTGATACACACGTGTTCAAACTTCGACCTTCATTAGTCAATGACATCATAAAAATACACGTTTAAATCCAAAGCTGCGAAAAAATACTACAATAACTACTTTCTATCCTTTCTCATAAGCTCGCCAATTATAGCAGCGTTGCGTTTGGGCCTAACGGTAAGTTGCGCAGCAAAATACGGAGGCGCTTGTATGCTGCACGGAAGCGATGCATTAGCTGGCAAAATTACAGGCTGCGAAGGTGCTTCTGTGCTGGTCGCTCCTGGCGTCGCGCCATCTGTAGCAAGCTGAGAAGCAGAACAACGAATTTCTAACGGAATCAAATGCTTCAATGAGCGATTAAAAACCTTCTTACCACGTGAGCAAACTGTTGTCAGTACTTTAAATGACGGGAAAGGATCTTGGTATCAAAATATTCCAAGACGGCGATCTTCATAACATTCATTAAAAAAAACCAACAGTTGCTAATGATTGAGATGAACAAGAAAAATTTAATCTGAATCCTAGTTTCATGGAAGAAATGCTTTCTGAAAATCATGAAAAATATGATCTACGAAGAAGTAAAACTATATACATACAAAAAGTCAGAAAAATTATTTACGGCACAGAATCAGAATCAATCAGATTTTTTGGTGCTAGATTATGACACACTGTGCCTGATGATATAAAAGAGTTTCAAATACTGGCAATATTTAAAGAAAGAATCAAATTATGAAGCAAACTTGCAACTGTAGGAAATCTGTTAGTGAGTTAAGGAAATCTGTGAGTGAGTTATTGTATTTAACTGTTAGAAATAATTTAAGGAAATCTGTGAATGAGTTATTGTATTTAATGTGCCGAGTCCGCAAAAGTAGATTACTTGTTTCCAGAAGGGGACATAGGTCATACGGTTTCAGGCACATACATTTGCTAATCTTGCAAGGCATGGGTCTCTGCGCTTGGCGAAGGGGGACCTCTCAGGGCAACCACAATCCTTCCTCTCCATGTGACCACACCTCCTGATTCCTTTTGCCTGAAATTACGGTTATCAGTTATCAGCTCTACTCACATTTTCGCAGCAAGTATGCCCTTAATGGGGTTCGAACCCACGACCTAGCGCTCGTGAATCAGGCGCCTTAACAACTAGCCATGTCTGCTTGTAAAAATATTTATCTTAATCTTTAATCTTTAGCATACTTTATTTTCTTGGTTAGTAATAATTGTAGTTTTTGTTATTGTATTATATGTATGGTAACATGATTGGCATCACATAGCTCTAATAGTTATTTGTAAATAACACAAATCTAAAATATACTTTTTATCATCATTATTATTTGTATTACTATATTAGTAGTCTTAAGCGGGACCAGCTCCACTGTCCTTCGAGGCACTTAGCGTTTTCGAAAATGTTTCTCAAGACAATCAAACCAGAAAATTGGTCTTACTGATATTATCAAATAATTAAAAACTAATATCGTTTTTTTTGCCATTTACATTTCGCATCTGTCTGATCGACTTTAAGTTGTAGCATTCGATTAACGGAATGGACTTTCCAGAAATGTTTTCAAAATGGGAAAATATTTCAATTTTGGTGACAAGAAATAATGATGACGCAATTACAATCTACTTTTGTAACACGACAAGAAAGCCTAAAAACTATTATCCTGCTTCATATTTTGTTTAAAATCTAATTTTGTAGATTACAATTTACATGGTGAAAACTAAATCTAAACATACAATATAAATACAACAAAAGTAGCATAAAAAAGTATAAGCTAAAAACTGTGAGATGGAGGAGCAATCCAATTGTTCTCTATATTTGGTGATACCATTTCCGTACTCTGCGAAGGATTCTGAAAAGTTGAAGTTTTCAACAGAGAACAGATTAATTTCATGTTGTAAGAGGATGGTTTGAACTTCTCTTTCTAAAATGCTTTGAAGATGGAAATGGAAAATAATTATGAACATTTTAACAATACACAAATCTTTTTAATGGAAACCAGTACTGAGATTTCTTGCAAATTATTCAACAACACCCTCTTGGTAAATAATTGATAATCCTTAAAAGTATTGTATTACATGGGCCAATAATTACATGTCTTCACTCATTTCAAGAGTGATTTTTCTTGTATACTGTAATAATGCATTTTTCTTTAGGTGGACGAACCATCCTGTGTTCCCAAACCTATTACTTGGCAGTTCGAATTGGTTTTCTTTTTCCAGCTGCAAAAAACTCTTTGGAGCACTTCCTTGAATGATGCGTTCAACTGGGGGTGGAATATTGCATAAATGAAAGGATTGCATGCAGAATTAAGGTGCTGCATCCACCTCCCTACAATATACACCCAAGATGACAAAGGAATATTTCTGCCAGGATGGTAACAGACTGCATGATAAACAGATATCACCGCAAAAGGTGTCCAACACACGATAAAAACAACAATAATGCAAAATATTGAGCGGACCAATCGTTTTTCGTCGATCAACGTTGAAATGTTCGCTCTATTTCGTTGCAGCACTTTCATAAATATGCACCCGTAGCATATCAATATGATCACGAGAGGAAAAGCGAAAAACAACACAGATATAGCAATGGCAACAGGGAATTGAATATCAGTCGGCAGTGCAACGTGAAATATCGAGATGACTGCTGATATCAACCACGGTATGACGAGCAATTTCAAAACATTGCTTCTGCTCATGACTCTGCGATGAAAGAACGGATTTCTAACAGCGACTGCCCGATCAATGCTCATCATGGTCAAATGTATTATCGAAGAACCTGCCGACATGATATCAATAACAAGCAAAATCTTCACCAACTGAGAGTTGATTGGCGCCGATGATTTTATGACGCACGTTGTAAGCCATGCGGAAAAAGGGATGTTAACGGCACCAACTATGATGTCAGTGACTGCTAACGAAACCATATAGAGCCTCGCTGTCGATTTAAACGTTTTCTTCACGCTCAAAACGTAACACACAAGACCGTTTGAGGTTATGCACAGCACAGAAAGCACTCCAAATGCCACTGCTTGGAGAACTTTACCTGTAGACAACATTGTAATTCTGAAGCCAATTTATCTTGATGTTTTACAAATAAATGTTTCGTGTCTTTGCAGCAATTCCGGGGGGTACTTTCATTTTGGAAAATGCCGGGGTGTAATGTGGCACAAATATTTTTCTCAAAGTTTAAGTGCGTTCATATTCAAGTTGCACAATCACAGTAATTATAAAAACTGCACAGTTTGAATTATTAGCAACCAAGAATTTTTCAACAGATTAATAGTAGGATCTAAATTTTTAATGCTTACAAAGACTAAAATTCACTGACATCTATTCTGTGTGCAAGAAGCAGGAAGAAAGTGGCGGTGCTGGGTGAACTCGATCGATCGAAGCGAGATTCCTTCTCCAATATAAAGCGCAACGGATGAAAATGTTTTTTAAATGTAAAGAATCAAGATAGTGAATCCAAATTTAAGAATGTTTTGTTGTTAGTTAAGACGATTGCATGTAGACCAATAATTCTCACAACTTGAAACACAATTTCTTCTTCCCTCGTCTCTTCACAACGTAACGTGCTGCGTTCGTTCACTGGTTTTCCACCCGACTGGCGGACGCGCACGCATGCAAGTCCGTGGGTTTCTGATTTATGTGTTCACTGCGCACCTCTGGGTCAAAATTTTTAAGCCGCCAGAGCAGTAAAAGCATTGTTATGCCAATTTTTAGGCAAAGATCCCATTGTGTGGGAATGTAAAATGCTCGACCATCCGCGCTAAATGTAAAATCTTGTTTTCAAGAGTAGTTTAAAGATTTCCTATAGCAAATCAATTATGAATTGTAATGATATTAATGAGCGATGTTTCGATGTCATCTTAACATCATTTTCAAGTTAAATGAAATAAAAGACGTTGTTTGTATATGTAGAAAAATAAATAATAGATTGGCGCCAAAAAGACTAAGTGAACAACTTGGCGCCGATGGAATCTGACTGCTTGTTCAATTTTGGCTTCAAATCTTTAATGAACAACATTTCGTAGATTAGACAATCTGTTTTCCCTCGACATTTGCGCAATATTTTGAATTGCTTGTGCAAATTCTCGGGCTGCATTCCATGCTGTTCATCAATATAGCAACCGATGGCTGACGCTTTGAGTTCCTCAATCCTTTGGTGTAAGTATCGGCATATATAACCGACATAATCTGCACCGCACAGATCACACTTGAAATAGTACACAACTAATTGTTAGTTCACAATGGAAGGCTTTGGTTCCCGAGATTTTACTTGTTCGCCGAATTTCCTGCTGGTGAAAACAGGCAGAATTTCTTTCTTGATCTTATTACTGAGACCATGCAATTGTTTTTTCACAGCCTGAGCAGATGTTTGATCCTTAAAAGGGAGAATTATTGTTATGGAAATTTCCTTCTCCTGTTTCTCGTCTTGCTCTTGATCAGAATTTCTGGTTATCTTTTTATCAACAAAACTTCGAATTGTTGATTGTGTTAGGGAACCAGGGTAATTTAAATGCGAAAACACACTGACAAATCTATTTACCTCAACATCGAATGCTTGCCAATCTGATGACAACCTGTAGGCATCATAAAATCAAAAAAAGGTCTTGGGACAGCCAGAACTTTGTAATAAAACTTTGCTTACCAAGTTTCATGAAAATATTTCAAAATCTACTATTTATTATCGATCATTGGTTATTTTCTTTTCAACTTTCTGAAGGCTCAGTATGGAGAATTACGGAAAAGCGTCCGGAGTTTTCGGAAGGAGGAGTCACAAAATTAAACCTTGTAATAGATGGTAGCTTGCCAAGTTTCACTTAAATGTTTCAAAATCTACTATTTATTTTCGATAATTGGTTTATTTATTTTCAACTTTATGAAGGCTCAGTATGGAGAATTACGGAAAAGCAGAGAATTACGAAAAAACTACAGGAAAATAAATAAAGGAAAGTGTCACCTAATTTTTGGAGCAAAAAAAAGCAAATAAGATTTTTAAAATGGGTTATTCCCAAATAGAAGAAAGTTAGAAGGAAGAAGTTTGGATATCACTTTTGATTCAAAATTGAATTCTTAAAAACACATCACCGCTCAACGAAAAAAAGGAAAAGAAAAATTTCATGCATTAACACTTGTGTCCAAAAATAGAGTGAGGAAAAACGAAAATGATCATGAAAGCATTTGCTCAAAATGAACATAACATGGATGCTCTATGACAGGAAATTCAGTAATAAAATCAACAAAATTCATGAACAACCTCTACGAGTTGCATACAATGATAATCAGTCCAGCTCTGATACTATCTTTAAAGAAATAACTCGGCAGCTGTTCACTAAAAAGACATGTAATGTACAAAACAAATTATAATCTGAATCCTAGTTTCATGGAAGAAATGCTTTCTGAAAATCATGAAAAATATGGTCTACGAAAAAGTAAAACTATATGCATACGAAAAGTCAGAAAAGCTATTTACGGCATAGAATCAGAATCAATCAGATTTTTTGGTGCTAGAGTATGACACACTGTGCCTGATGATATAAAAGAGTTTCAAATACTGGCAATATTTAAAGAAAGAACCACATCATGAAGCCAATTTGCAACTATAGGTTGTGCAAAGAATATATAAATAATGTAAGGAAATCTGTGAGTGAGTTATCGTATTTAACGTGCCTAGACCGCAAAAGTCTCGAGATGACTTGTTTCCAGCTGGGGACATGAGTCATACGGTTTCAGGCACATACAGTTGCTAATCTTGCAAGGCATGGGTTTCTGAGCTTGGCGAAGGGGGACCCCTCAGGGCAACCACAGTCCTTCCTCTCCATGTGACCACACCTCCTGATTCCTTTTGCCTTTTGCCTTTTTCCTGAAATTACGGTTATCAGTTATCAGCTCTACTCACATTTTCGCAGCAAGTATGCCCTTAATGGGGTTCGAACCCACGACCTAGCGATCGGGAATCAGGCTCCTTAACAACTAGGCCATGCCTGCTTGTAAAAATCTTTATCTTAATCTCCAATCTTTAGCATGCTTTATTTTCTAGGTTAGTAATAATTGTAGTTTTTATTATTGAATTATATATATGGTAACATGATTGGCATTACTTAGCTCTAATAGTTATTTGTAAATAACATCAATCTAGAATGTATTATTTATCATCATTATTATTAGTATTACTATATTAGTAATCTTAAGCGGGACCACCTCCACTGTCCTCCGAGGCACTAAGGAATTTCATATATTTTTCTCTAGACAATCGAACAAGAAAATTTTTGTTTTGCTGACATTAGCAAGACTTTGATGCACAAAATGCTCGTCTTTTACTTACCCCAGGTAATGAATTTCTTGTCAATATAAAGCTGAATGCTATTGTTGAAATATTAGATAAAGATCAAGGCGGATTGCATACAACAAATTGGTAGAGAAATCAAGCAAAATTTCCTAAAACATTATTTGCCCCGCTTCTCTATTCTGTTTGATGTTTCCATCCGTAGATTATTAAAAAATGAAATTGTGTTTACTGTCTAAATAAGTGTATGAGTTATTCTCGACTTTTAATAACATTCACATCAATGAAAGTAAATAGGCAAGATAAATTTCGAGTTTGCTTTTAGTTTTATTGCTGGCCAATATCCTAATAATTAGTTTTTAGTTTAATTGGTGGGCAGGAAATAGAACGAAACTCTTCAATCAAACTAACTTCACCAGGCCTCACCACAAATGTTAACTATACTGAACACGCAAAAGCAACCAGATAAAAACGTTTGTGGCTGGGTATTGGCTCTTATCTCAATTCTATTTAATTACATTTTGAAATTAAATATATTCCAAACATCAGCTCCATGATATGCAAATGACATTTGATCACATGCTGTTCCTATTCTAGAGATGGCGAAACCGCTTCTTGTGTTTCGTAAAACCCGACTATGAACGTCAGATGATCGAATGAAAATCTGAGTAAGGTAGTAAGGTGCTAAGTAAATAACGGACTTGTATACCATAATAGATGTTTCTACATGCATGAGATGTTAAATAACACTCTCTGAAATTGTTGTAATGCGTTGAGTTTAGATAGCTCACAAGATCCCTATACTGAACACACTCTTGTTGCGTTTTTTTTTCTTGTACGTACTGCTTTGAACATTTCAAAACACTTGCAGGACAAGTTTTTCCTTTTTCTTCCCCTTTCTCTCCTCTTTTTGTTGTTTGTGTTTGCTTGCAAATGAACCTCTGATCAAGGGAAAGTGCTCTAAAGACTTTCTTGAATGTTTCTAATGTGGCTTTCCCACTTTAACAAATTTATCATAAAAACTATAGTTAGATACTTAGATTCATCAAGAACATCAATATCGGTTTCACTTCTTTAAAAATTAGGAACGGTTTCAGTTGATTTAGTTATCCGTCTCAGCCTTTGTGATGAACCAATAATCATAACTAATGTTTTGAAAATATTAAAGAAAGCGTGTTATCTTGCAATCACGTTTCAAGATCAATCAGTTGTGCATTAACAGCATCGGCAAGTTCCTCTCGTTTATCTGGATTGATATTTTCAGTGCAGATTGTTTACGTGCAATAAAAATAGGAGAGTACCAAGACCAGATCCTTGTAATACTCCTATGTTCATGTTGTCATCAGTTGCCATTCCATTAATTTTGCAGAGCTATTTGCAGTTGCTCAGGCGAGATCAAAATCGAATGCGGAAATTGTAGGGTGTGGGGTGCACCACCAGATCTTTTCAAATTGTTGGGTAAACACGTCTTTCTTAAGGCTTTTGTTGGAAAATTTGGCCATGGGTATGGGTATTAGGACACCATTCAAACATTGCACTCATATTTTGTTTTGGCTTTGTAAGCAAAGAAAAAAAAAACTTCACGGAAATAGGGATGTGCTGGATTTTGAATAAAATTACTGGTGGACAAATGCATGCATAAACCTAGTCGGTAAGCTTTTCTAAGAAGAATTAACTAAATTAAAGAAAATTTTAGGCCAATTTTTTAACCAATTGTTTGGTTTTGGGTTATGCAACATGCGACCGGCTAGCCGTGTCCTAATACCTATGATCAGGGCAAAACGAAATTTCTCAACATTTTTTTTGCAGTCAAATACCTTACTATCTTAAAATTTTTGTGTTGTTATAACATAAAAAGACTTGTGTTGTTAAAAATGCATATTGAAATGAAAAAATTTGTTGCAAAAACCTAAACTCAGTCTGCTCATAGTATTTCTGCAATCAAAAATGAAATGTCACAAAAGTTCCAAAACATTTGCTTGTAATTTTGACTGCATCGGAGAAGCGATTCGTCACCTCTTTATCATGAAGCATAAGCATTAGCCCG
>JAYJMH010044082.1:0-14622 GCA_036873815.1 Phacellophora camtschatica
GTAGTAATGATGCATCAAAACAAGGTCACTTTTACGAAATAATGCATCAAAACATGGTCACTTTTACTTATTCATTTCTCATAACAACTTATACCATGCATCAAAACAAGATCACTTTTAAACTGGAAAAATTACATTGTTATTAATTTTCTGGTGAAATATTCTACATTCCTAATTAAAAATTAGTTTGATTAATAGACTCAAATTTTGGTGATTTTTTGAACATCTAAACTTTTTTTGGATTACCCTGAGAAGAAAAATATACTATATTAACATAGAAATCAATTTTTTGATTATGCAATATTAGGTAATATGTAATATTGATATGTAATGTAACATTTTTCATAAGAGCTACAAGACCAAATTATAACTTATTATGTACTAATCAAATTGTAACTTATTATAACCTATAACGTAAGAATAAATTTTATGTATGAAAGCTCCAACAATGGAGGGCAACTTTTTTAACAATAATGAAATCAATACACTAATTTCAAAATCAACACACCAATTTCAATTTCAAAGTGTCAAAAACAAAGCAAAACTCTCACAGCTTGAAGATGTAAACATCTCCTCCACAACTCTGCATGGCTTTGCTTGTTTACATTTTCCAGTTGAGATGGTTTCTTATTGCTTTCAATAGATACCTCCTTTGAAATTGGTGTGTTAATTTCACTATTGTTTGCCCGTGTTAGCCCCATCATAACAAATTGCAGCTGATTTATATATATAGACATTTGGTGGTCACAAGAATTAACAGAGGGAAATTTCGTAAACGAAATATTGTGGCTTAAATATGACAATGCAATTTGTGATTTGAAAGAATAGATTTCACACTCTGAAAGCTTTAAATCAAATCAAAATACACAAAGACAGCTAAATTTTATGATTCCATTGTAATGATTTGCTTGACTGCATTGAAGGAGTTTAAATCTATTCTTTACAGTGACAAATTGCATTGTATTGTTTGAAACTGTAATCTTTTGCTTTACAAAATTCCCCCTTTTTACAGGAATAACAATTTAATGATTGATAATACTCACAGGTGGTATAGATTTTGTACTTTGGCCTGTCAAAGTTTTCTTCTTCGAATCAACATCAAAAAAAGGGAGCATCCCTTTGAAGATGTTTTCATCTGATTTTGAAGATGTTATTTTTGGAGGAGGTGATAACTCTCTTGTTATGTCATACGAAGAAGCACTATGGCCTTTCCTAAAAACTCCAAGATGACCTAAAACAAGGAAATATGCTTAAAGCCTTAAAGATAAATTAAACTGCAAAATGTTATGAGAAGATTATAAATTACAATTAATTGATATATGTTATGAAATATGTTGAGTCAATCAGTGTGAAATTGAGTAAAAAAAAGACATTTGAATCAAATAAATGCAAAATCACCATTTCTCAGATTTTGCGAGTCATAACAAAAAATGAAAAAATACCAAGGCACTTATGCAATCAAACACAAATTGATTTGACCTAACTGGATGGATGAAGGAATTATTTTTGACATCATATAAAAACAAAATTTAAATTATGAATATTTGAGTTAGGACTTTAAGGAAAAGGTTGACGTGAGTGATGGTTTGTCTTTTGCAAAGTCAGCTTAGGTGAGGTCAACTGTATAGTGACAACACAGTGGGCTATAGCATTTGATTGATTTTATGTTCATTAGGCATGGTAGCTCCTCTGTATAAACTGTTTTCTAGGAGGCCATGCAAAAAACTTACAAATTACAATAACCAAAAATATACATCTAAATACAAATAAGTAAACAAAAATAAGTTTGTAAAAAATAAGTTCAATCATAAATTAAAATTATTTTGTTAAAATCTCAAGATCCTAGACAGAATTTCAGTTGAGTTCAGGTTTTAAAGCTATTTTGAAATGAGTCAACAATATTTTGATTCTTTAGTTTTTGTACTGAGAGTGTTCCATAAACAAACTCTTCTTAAAGTAAAACATTTTTGTCCACAGGAAGATTTTAGCAACATAATTTTTAAGGCTGTTTTTATGTTTTGGTAGTTGATAACTGTCCAAACAGATCTGAAAGGTATAACTGGCATTTGCTCTTTTCATTTCACAAAAATATGACATGAAAAATCACATGATAATAGTTAGCCTCCTGAAAAGAGTTTAAAATATTTGCATAAAAAAAATAAACCTGATAAAAACCTGGTCCTGATGCATTAATTTCTGATTCACTTGATCCTCTTTTTGTGGTGTCTGCCATGCCTGTTCCCTTCCTTCTTGGTGGTCTTATAGGCTTGGCTTCATCAAAAATATCTTCTTTGCCATCAAACTCATTTTGAAATTTGATGTCCTCTTTTGAGCCTTTGTTTTCCATTATGGTGGAACCATCATTATCCAACCCTGACAAAGAAATAATGTCAATGTCATCACCAATTTTCTTGTATTTTGTTAAGGTTACAGGACCATCAATAATGTCACTAGCTGAACCGATACATGGTTCACTTGAGCCTGACTTATCATTAGCCTGACCTGGCCAAGACACTCTTTCAACTTCCTTCTTGTCTTTACTTTCACTTTCAATAACCTTCTCGCTTGTTTTTGGAGAAACAACAATTATTTTTACGATTTCCCCACTTGGCTCCTTTCTCAAAGAGTATTCAATGTCCACAAAATCTTCAATAGGTTTTTTTGTAACTATCTCTGTATCTGATTTGCTTCTTCTTGAAATTTCTTGGATTGTGTTGTTAAAATTGATTGGCTTCCTCATACTTAGAGTTCTGCGCAAACCAGCAGCAAATGCTTGCAGTTTTCCAATGTGATAGGTTGGTCCCAAATCTTGTTCATCCCGTTCTGATACCTTCACATCAAACTGATCAATGACATCATAAGCCTCATCAATGTTTTTCTCATCTCTCTTTGTAGCTTTCTTTGGACTCTTCATTCCATCTGCTACATCTTTGTGAAATTCAGGGCTGCCTGTTTTAATTTCTAAATTCTCAGCAAATTGATTGTGAAAATTTTGAAATGTTGAATTTTCTTGAATAGGTGGCATCTGAAACTTAGTGTCAGAAAGGCTGTTTCCTGCCACATCAATTTTGTTATCTCCTTCCGTTGAATATCCAGTTTTTGTTACATCCATATTTCTACATTCTGAATCATTTGAGGACACTATCTTAAATCCATCTACACCTTCTCGTGCTTCCACCAAATGACTCAAATCTTCATACTCCTTCAGAAGTGCCATATGAACTTGTTGCCCTTCAATTGAAACAACAGTATTCGAAGAAACAGGATGCTCTGAAATGTCTTTATTTTGATTTGGCACATCACCATTTTCTGCAATTTTCTCTTTGTCAACAGCTTCAATCACTGAAGTGTACCTTTTCAGTACTGCTGTTCGAATTTCATCTGATTCCAGACATTCATTGACTTGATGAGATGAAAAACTGCTTTGTCTTTGTTGAGAATACAAGACATCAGCAGCCTCTTCTTTTTCCTCTTCTTTTTCCTCCTCTTCATCCTCATCAATAGCACTCCAATATGATCCACTGTCTGTTTCACTTCCAGCATCACTCTTTCCATCATCAATTATATCGTCTTCTGTGATGTCTACAACATCATCAAGAATGTTTTCATCACTTGTGCAAACCGTTTTTTCTGACAGACTTTGCTTTGCTCTGTAATATTTCGAGTTTTTCTTCGTTACTTGTTCTGATGTCATCTTTCGCACAATAAAAATCGTGTCAGTTGTTGTTTATTATTTTGAGCTTGATAGGCCTATCAAGATACTGTATCTGTTGGTTGGCCTTTGCTTAGGCCAAGCTCGAATGAATGTCTTATCTCCAGGTCTCTTTGGCAACAAAAATTTAATATGTGGCTAGCCGTTGTCACACAATTTTCCGCAGACAAACAAAATTAGAATATTTGGCATGGCATTATCATTCACATTTCTTGCAGATCATTGTATCAAGGTGCAGTGCAGGCCAGGCCCGTAATCTTCTGTAAAAGTTTCCAGCAAAATGACACAAGACACTCCCCCTGTTGTTTGTGACCCAAATTCTTTTGTAAGCATGCTGTTTTGTTGTTTATACACTGGCTGTTGACATTTTTGTGTTGTTGTACGTCGTGACCATTGTAATTCGTATTTCTGCTTTTCTGTGATCAAGGATCAGGGATAATAATTATTCTATATCTTCGTTGTATACCTCCACGGGTAAAAAATTTGCAGCTATTTTAAGATTGAATAGATTGAATAAAACGTTAGTTATTTTAGTCTGTCAGTTAAAATTGTAATAATAATGCGAAGCGAGAAGTAAAAATTATCATAAAAAATTGCAGGAAATAAAATATAACTAAAAATTGCGACATATATGAAATTTACCCGAAATTTAAGAGATTGGAAATCTTTTATGTGATATGATGCACCAACTTTTCTCTCGCAAAATGAAGGTTTTCCTGTGATCAAGCGGAAGTAAAGTGCCATTGTGAAGGCAAATTTACTCTGATGTTATTTGAAACGTCAAAGCTTGGTTAAAAAATATGAAAAAATTAGATAATTTTAAATCGAAAACGATTTATCCACATCGCCCAACTTTAATGAAGCATATGATAACATCCGGGCAGAACGAGGAATCAAACTTTTGGTTGATATAAATAAAAATAGGATATAAGAAACCTTCAAATAATGCGATCTTCTGATGTAGGTTCAATGTACTGCTCCTTTGTTCATTTTTTTGAGCATGGTCTTTAGCTTTTTCATTGTAATTTCTTCTTTCTTCTTTCTCGCCATTGCAATAAAGATCGACGGAAAAGTAGCTATTCATAACTATATTCTTAAAGACTTCTTGGAAAATGAATCAACGTTTGTTATTCTATTTTTTGGCGTAAATCGCGTACATACTTGTTGACAACTAAAAGACCCTACTGATTTGGAAGAGTGTCATTTACCATGTAGAAAATTACAAATAGATGGAAGGTTTCAAATAACAGGATCCCTGAAACCAAAAATCAAAGACCACAAAAATACATGTTATATTTTAACCCTATTTAGCCCGGGTAGACAATTGGATATTTTTGTCTGGGGGGGGGGCATTTGGCCCCTTCTTATTTCGGCAGTCAATCGGCAATCAATAAGAATATGATTATGAAACCTCCCACACATAATAAACAAACATTTTAGATTTTTAAAATAGCATTAATTAGCATCTAATTATGTTGAACGTTGCTTGGCAACCAAAAACTGGAAAAATATGAAAACTAGCTATTCAATATAAAAGGCAAGAATACTTGCTAAAACCAATAAAAACCTCGATAATTATAGGGAAAATATAGTTTCAGATTCATTTCAAGTAATTAAAGAAATAAAATTTGATTTAGAGAAACAATAGGGCTTAACTAGTGTTATTTAAAAAGTAATTAGTTAAATTATGATAATTGCAAGTGTAAATAGTTGATTTTCAATTGCCAAATTTCTTTCAGACAATAACATTGTTACGTATGAAGTAACCTAGTGCACGGCGAAGGGGATACTGGGAATACTCACTGAAACTTGATCCCGGCTGAGCGATGATTCTGGAGTTAAAATTTCTTTGCTTATTTCAAGTATCTGATATAATATAAGAATTTGACTGCTTTAGAATTGGTTAATAATTGGTTATCACCAAGTATTTTAAAAATAATTAAAAATAACTGTTTTCTGCGAGATAGGTTTTGTCTACAAGCATTTCTAGGAAAAACCTTTTCTCTGGCCTCAACCAGCTCTCGGTTGTTGAAAATTTCAAAACATAGTGTAGTTCATCACCCAAGACAAATTTGGTCTTCGCTGGAGATTTTATGCATTCGACAAAGCTCGATTGGGATGTGCAGAGACTCGTAGTTTGAAATCGACTGAATGCAACTCTCTTCAGAAGAGAACAAGTTCTAACCTGTCAGAGTTTTGTTATCTCCTCCAGGAAAAGTTTTCGTAATTTACCTTTAGAGGCCTTTAGAGATCTATTCAGTAACTTTAAGATATCACCCTTATTTTCTTCGTCCCCATTAACCACCCTCTCGATGGTGACCCCAGCTACCCTAAAGATGTGTTTTTCAGTTCTAAGCCAATTCGGTTTGCCAGAGTTGCTCAAACGAAATTTTCATGCAATGAGAGTTACGTATGAATGCGTATTAAGTGAGCTTTTTGTGAACTATAACATACGCTCATCTATTAATTCTGGTTTAGTACAGTTAATAGTCTGCCCAAAAAATTTTGGAGCCCAAAAGTCGGTCTAAAAAGCGCCTTTTTCTTTTAAACGAAAATATTTAATGTGTCCTTTCTCCCATGTAGTTAAGGAGCCACAAATTTCGGAATGCAATGCAATTCAATTTTCTATGGCCTAGGCAATTTTACAGTATTTGACGATTTTGTTGATTTTGTACAATACTGAAGACAGTTGGATCGCCTTCCGTTTAGACCTCTAGAAGGCTTCCAACTGTACCCACAAAATTTCTGTATGGCTTCGTTGTCAATAGGTAAGAACAGCAGGATAATGAAGGCTGCCGAAATTATTTTGCATAACTCAAAACTTTTTTTTTATTTATGTCTGTCAAATTGATATTAAATTTATTTTTTATATCTATTTTATTTTCGAATTAAATTTTTTTTACTCTGCCCCACAGACAAACGGTTTTTCACTGCTGTTAAATATTCTCAATAGTATGATAGTTAATATTGTACAGCCCATCAACCTCTCGTGGCACCTCTGGCTGGGGAACTCTAATGTCTGAATTTAAACCAATCAAACTGTACTGTGATTTGTTATATTATAGTATAGCCTTTATAGAGCTTACCACAGTGTTGATTTGGCTTTCGCTATCTTGAAAACTCATTATCTCAAACGAATTTTCATATTCCCCACTTGTCAGGAAATTTACAGATATTATTGAGAGATAATAAGAGCAATTATAATTCTTTTTTTCATCATTGAAGACAGAAATCGTAATATCTGTAAATAAAGGCTTCTCTACAAAATAGGGAATTTATGTAATTTTATTGCATTAGGTTTTTAGCAATTTTAGATTTTTACATCATGATTTGGCTGAAGGGCTACTTCCTTTTTGGTAATTAAAATGAAAAATGAAACAAATAAACAAAAATTATATAATATTAATTACTGAAATTTGTTTTATATATTTTTCATTTATATTTGTTAAGCATAACATTTGCAGAATTTTGATTGCAGAAAGCACATTAATGCTAGTTGCTGTATCATTGATATGGGGTGTTACAAATCCATTCATGAAGTCTGGTGTCAAAGGGCTTGATAGAGTTTCAAAAGCATCTATACTTACTCAATTACTGGCTGAACTGTGGCATTTGGTAAAGAGCTGGAAGGTTTGTCAATTTGTCACATGGAAACTTTGCTGTTGTGGTAGTGTACTCTATAGTTGTAGTAATACAAGGAGTTGAGGGGTGGAAAGACAAAGCCACCCGCCCCCCTCCCCAACATGGGGCTAAATAGTTATTTATACACCTTGAACATTTAGCTGTAGAATCCCAGGGGCAGATCCAGATGGGTGCGAAAGGTGCTTGAGCACCTGTCAAATTTCAAGAAATTTGTGAAAAATAGACAAAAAGGCAAACTATTGTCTCAATACCCCCTGCCAGCACCCCTCATTCTAATCTCTGGATCCGCTCCTGAAGCCCCTGCCTGTTCTCCCTAGCACTACCCCTGAGTGATACTAGCATGCTGTCATAGATGAAGTTAGAGAACTTTTGTATAACAAATTAGCATGTAAAGCATATCTAAAACATAATTTAAAAATTTTTAAAAGCATTAAAATACGTTGTTTATTTTATCAAAACTCACTGCTTATGATATGAATGTCAATTTTTGAATATTTAGAATCTCTTTTCACAGTACATGCTCCCATTCCTTATCAACCAAGGAGGATCCATACTTTTCTATTTTACAATTTCAAAAACAGGTTAGCGAACAAATTTGTGTTTTTGTACAATGCTTACATTTTAAAAATGTTTTTGATAGTGCCTTTAACTGTGTAAATGAATTTTCATCAAGTTATTTCAATTTCTGATATAAATGTTTTGCCATTAGATATATCACTGGCAGTTCCTATGGTTAATTCACTTGCATTAGTAATCACACTTATTACAGGAAGATTTCTAGGTGAACAAATGAACAAGTGTGAGTATCTTTTATTTAAAGATCCAAAACGATTATTTTAAAGTATGTTTAGCTGTCAGTCGGCAAACTTTTTGCGCCTGCTTGCTTCAGCTCATCAGCTATGAAAAGCTGATATCAAGTTTTATTCTAATATTACAATTCAATTTAATTTTGGTTATGTTTTGAATTTAAATAATCACTTGAAAGTTGTTTTCTTTTCCAATGTATGAGACATGACACCCATCTTACCCAGGAATAGAGACCAGACCTTGTCTGTCATAAGAGTAATTAAAAACTTATTTTTTTGGGTTGAGTTTGTACAAAACATTATCTTTTTTGGGAAACACATGTTTTTGCTCTATAAAATAAGACAAGTTTTACTCTTGTTTCTTTCATTTTCTGGACTTCTTTCAATGGCCAAGATAAGATCATTCTATTTGATCTATTATTTTAATAAAATTTGTTATCTTTGCTACGTTGTAATATAGCATCATGTTTCATTAATCTTTTAGTTTATTGCCCAGTTAAATGTTTCGCTTTCTCTGGGTCATATGCCATACTTTGAGTGATTTTTCATGATATTGTATTAACATTGCAACATGATACTGTATGAACTAGCACAAATAAAATTGATTTTGATATTTCAGCCTTGGTATTTGGAATGACATTGGTAATGTTAGGAGTTTCCATTTGCATCTATGAAAAATCAAGCCACAATTGAAAACTATCTTTCCAAAACTACAATGAAAAGCGATCTTCGGTTGCTTGCCATATTTTTATTTATTGTATTTTTCTGTTGTAATAGGGGAAAATTGAAAAACAAAACTGATGTTTTTATCAGCAATATTTTGCGTAATTTACATCCTTGTTTTGCTTCAAAGGAAATGTTACAGATAAAAGGGTACATATGAAATGTTAGGAGATCAAATATAAATTACTAACAGTTTGACATTGCTGTTAATTAAATCTGATTTGAGAAAAAAAGCTCTGAATCTGATCTGATCCGAACAAATCTTTGACTCTGATCCGATCCGAATAAAGAAGCAGTGAATCCGATCCGAATTAGCTTCATTAGAGTCAGAATCCAATTCGAATTGCATACTTCTACTTTGCACATTATAGATGTTCATTCATTTCATTTGCCCTTATGTTTATCTAATCAATGAGTGAGTGAGTGAGTTATCGTATTTAACGTGCCTAGCCCGCGAAAGTCTCGAGATGACTCGTTTCCAGCAGGGGACACGGGTCATACAGTTTCAGGCACATACACTTGCTATTCTTGCAAGGTATGAGTTTCTGCGTTTGGCGCAGGGGGGCCCATCAGGGCGACTCCGATCCTTCTTCTCGATGCCTTTGCCTGGAATTACAGAGAGTTAGCAGCTCTCCTCATACTTCCGCAGCAAGTATGACCTTGGTGGGATTCGAACCCACGACCTTGCGATCATCAGTCCAGCGCCTTAACCACTAGGCTAGGCCTTATAAATAACCTTATGTTAATTTAATCAGTAAAAGTAAAAGGACGAAAACATAAACACAGAGAGAGATCATTTTACTCAGGAATTTCACCTCGGCTGGTATCTAATGGTCATTTTACTGCACTTTGTGCTTTGAAGGGTTTGCGGAACAGGATAATTTGAAGGAAATCTGTCGCGGAATGCGGAATTCTAGCGATTCATTGACGGAACAACTGAATTCGCAATCCCTGCCGGAGCTAAAATTACGCAGAACGGCAGATTTCAACTTAAAATTACACGGAGCGGCAGTTTTCTACCTCCCTCCCTGATGACTCCTCCCTTCCAATCTAAAAGTAGCTAGCAATTTTAAATTAAAAGACGCGTCTGCAACACGCAGATCACATGAATTTGAAAAGTGAAAATTTTCTCAAATACAAAATGGCTCAAAGAAGCACACATGAGAAACAACTTTTGGCAAAGCCACTGTGGAGTGACATCAATTGTTCACATGATTTGATCAAAGATAGGTTACTCAATTGGGTTGGGTAGCTTGTTGGGGATACGTGGAGCTCTCCCTATTGTAAGATGTGATCGTTTCCAATGCTAGTTGAGAGTCAATCAGCGCGAGTACCACGAACGCATATAAGTAGCAACTAATTTACATATATATGCTCCTAAAATACCTGGAAACCGCGACCTTGTATAAATCCATTCGATTTAAATACTGTATTTAAATCGAATAACAGTAAAAACCCGCATATAAGAAACACACTTTTTAGAACCGCCAGACTGATTTTTCAGAGAGAACAATAGATAAAACAATAGCCTATTGTTTACGAAACAATACCCTGGATGAAAAATCTGATTTCTTATATGCGGGTTTTTACTGTACAGGCAACATATAAAAGTTAAGCTAAATGGAGTGCAGTCCCATTGATAATGTCGAACGGAATGATTATTTCGAGAAATAACATGACAAAACACATTTTTGGTATATCTTTAATAATAATCACGATAACAATAATAAGGTCTTCCATGAAGTTAAACAACTTGGAATTACAAGAAAAACTAAAATACAGCCAATCTTTATTCATAAGACAAATAAGTAAATGAGATATAAACACACACCAAGCATCAATGGGTCGTAATGAAAAGTAGACACAGGAAAAAACTTTCATAATAATTCACTTTTCTGACGAAAAACCTTGTTCAATCAAAACACCTTCTTGAGGGCAGGGATTATTCGAACCCCATTCTAACACGATGTTTTGTGCTATGTGGAGTTTTAAATTCAGTTTGTACAGATAGGGGCTCTAGTCGTTTAGAATACTATCAAAATAAGCCAATTGGCGTTAGAAGAGTTCTTAGAAACGTTTTACTTTTTGAAGAGCTTTTCATTCAAAAGGATCTGGAAAGGAATTATTGTTTTATAAAGAGGGTTCAAATTGAATTGACTCTTTCTTTCAGTTTTCCCTTTTGATATAATGTTCTGTTCAGTTTCCTAAAGTGTAACGGTGTTGTAATTTTTCCTTAAAGTAATCAATGTTTGAGGTCATCCCTGTTCCATTGATAAACGTAAGACTCACTCCCAACAATTTCCAAGAACGACGAAATTCGGGCAAAATTTAACATATTCAGGCAAAATTTCAAGCAAAATTTATAACGATGGCTATTGTTTGCCAAACAATCGAATATTTAAAGATGACAATAGAAACAATTCGGGCAATTTCCAAACCAATATGGCAAACTCCCCCCCCCCCCCCAGTTCTGAAATGTGAGCACAATTATCAGTTCTACAACACATTGCCTAAAATGTAACATACCCAGAGAACCTACATACGGATATACAAATTACCTGGTGTACCAATGAGTTTTTAGAACGAGCAGTTTGGCGAATTACTGATAACAAACATTCTACTAAAAAATGAGATAATATAAAAAATAATTCAATTTGAACAGTAAAGTTAATTCATAAAATTTCATTATGAACAGTAAAGACATATTTTTACAAACATATAAAAATATTCCTCAATGAAAGCAGCTTTCAACCAGTCTTTCTGGAAAATTAGAATAAAAAGGAGTTGATCTGTCTTTCTTGTAGTTTAAACAGATTGTCCAGTTCGTGCAAACTTTGTGGACTGTTTATATTAACCTTCTAAACGGGTAGGCGAGCTGATTTTACTCATGTGTTGTTCCAGCTCGTATGGTGAGATCCTTATTGTTGACAATGAACTGAGTAGTTGGTGCATGGGCACTTTGCTTCGATGCAAAGTTTGCTTCGAGAGATTTTCATTTTGCCAAGCGAGATCTCACCACAAAACAGAGCTGACTTGCTTCTCCGTATAAATGAAAGCCTGTTTTCTTATTGATTCCCTAAGACAGCGAGATCTCGCTTACCGAGCTAGCCCATTTAGCAGACACTATTTTGGGACAGTTTGTGACACACATGCTCTATGCTGAATAGCAAATAGAGTAAAGGTTAGATTTGTTTACATTCCAGCCTGGAGTGCTACTCTTTTAGCAACGAATATTTATCAGCTAAAAAGAGTCCATTGGAAGACATAAGCCTATCGACATTATGATGTAGTTTTCCAAGAAATGGTAAAATCTGCTTTGAAGAAATAAAAAAAAAATTATTGTGTAGCTACTATTCTTGCAAACGATTGTTGATTGCGTAGTTTTCTTGCCAATGTTAAAATTTGCTTTGAAGACACGTTTAAATCGGGTTATGTCTGGACAACACACCACTATGTAATCTAAGTTTTAATTTTCTTGCATATGGATCTTAACAAACAAGGAATATGATCATAGAAAATTAGCTACACACATCACCAGACAGAGACTACCACTGTGGGAACTTTACAAAAAGCATGACTCTTTCTACTAATTACAATTATAGCCTAGTGGTGCAATGAAATTAACAGTCGATTTTCATTCATTTGAATGACTAATTATCAGCTGTGCACCAAATTTGGTGCTTAACGGTGGAAGAGATTAATGCTACTGATTTAAAAATTTGATCTAGGTTATTTTGATTCGTTATAATCACGCTCCGTGGCAACGAAATAGTCCTCGAGGGTGGCTTGCAAGTAATCAAATGTAGGCCTCTCTTCGGCTTGCCTATTCCAGCATTTTAACATGATTTGATAGAGAGGCTGTGGGCAGTTGGCTGGACATGGCATTCTGTATCCCCTTTCAACACTTGCCAATACCTCAGGATTTGTCATTCCAGGATAGGGGATTCTTCCTTTGGTGATCATTTCAGAAAGTAGAATACCAAATGACCACACATCAGATTTTATTGTGAATTTATTGTATAGAGCAGCCTCGGGAGCAGTCCATTTAATTGGGAATCTTGCTCCCTCTCTTGCATTGTATTCATCGTCTTCAATCAACCTTGCAAGACCGAAATCTGCAACTTTACAAATGCAATTTTCACCTACCAGGATGTTTCTTGCAGCCAAATCTCTATGAATGTAACCCTGTCTTTCTAAGAAAAACATCCCGGAAGCAACCTGGGCGGCTGAGTCGATTATTGATGGCAGCTGGAGCTGTTGTCCTTCCCCTTTGCTGAGAAAATCTAGTAAACTACCATGGACCATGAACTCAGTGACAATGTAAATTGGTTCGCGATCAGAGCAGATTGCATACAACTGAAAATAAAATCCCACAGTTAAAAAAGGCTCTGAACATTAAAGCTCTGCACATTGAAGTTTGATCGTTGCAGAAAGGGTAATATACTGGGCTAAGCAACTATTGGCCAATCTCAACTGTTTTAGAATATGTTTGCTTGCTCAAATTTAGAGACAAAAAGGTCATGGGACTACAGGATGTATGATTTTTATATATATATATATACAGTAGAACCTTGATAACTCGAACCCTCAAGAGAAACGAAAATTTGTTCCAGTTATCAAGAGTTTGATTTACCTGTGTTCTGTTGTATTATATATATACCATGTTTAAAACAAAGTTAACAAAGACACTATAAGGTCTATCTCTCCAACAGACTAGAGCCATGCTCAAAAGATAGCCCTGTTTCTTGTCTGCCTGAGCCATGTTTCTCCGATAGTTATGCAAATCATTAAAGTTAAAGTTATGCAAAAACAAATCCTTCAATTATGATGATTTACATTCTGAAACATAATAAATGGTTTATAAAATCCTCAATGTGACTGTCCATACAGAAGAAACACTGGGTGACATGGAAAAATAATATATGCCAGGGTATCAAAGATGGCTGCAAAGGGTTATTTCACTTTCGGCTAATTAATGTAATGTCTCTGACCTCTGTCATATGACTTTGCTGACAAACTATTTGACTGGCAGAAAGTTATTACTCACCCAACCGATGCTGTTCATTCAGTTGAGTGAGCCACTTTTGAGTGTTGCATAATGTTTGTCATATATCTGGGGATGCTGACCCTCCTTTCCCTTCTGGTACTGACAAATCAGAGGCCAGAGATATTACATCAATTAGCTGCAAGTGTTATTTCCCAAGTGTAAATGTAGCTTCATGATAAAGTCTATTACCAAAATTAACTGTATATTCCATGATTAAATGCATAGAATTTTGGTAAAATTAACTGTATACCTTTGGGGTTTAATAGATGAATATACCTGGACTAAATGCTTGTCTCTCAATTTTTTCATCAGACCAGCTTCTTCTAAGAAAGCTGCTGGTGACATTGTACCAACTTTCAGAGTCTTTACAGCAACCTGAGTTGTGTTGTTCCAAACTCCAGCCCATACCTCTCCAAACTGACCATGCCCAAGTTTTCTTGTCAGTTTCAATGATTCTCGTGGAATTTCCCATGCATCTTTTGCTAAGCCTCCAGTTTGAGGTTTGTCACCTTGAAGAAATGTTTCAAACATTTAGTAAATAAGTTAAATAGCAAAAATATAATTTTAGTAAGACTTTTGGAGAAACTAATGAGAGAGTTACAGTACAGGTCATTTGTAACTTAACATAGCAAGAATTCTTACAGATTATTATCAGTTCTTTGAAAGGCTGTAAGAATTCTTGTGGTGCATGG
>JAYJMH010044093.1:0-12509 GCA_036873815.1 Phacellophora camtschatica
ATTCACTTTTATTGTTCTTGTTACTGTTATATATATATATATATATATACTGTTATATTATATATATATATATATATATATATGTATATAAAATCAGTATGTTGATTTGTCCGTGATAAAAGTGCTCAATACATATAAGTAGAGCGTAGTATACATCGAATAAGAAAAGTCAAACAACTATCTCTACAAGCCTGTTTCGTGATCGACTCACTCTTCAGGAGATATATGTGTTTGATACTTTCTGTCTTAACTAACAATTTTATACTATGAAGAACGGACGCAAAAGAATAGAGAAATGTTGGCACACTGAGGCATTTCAAACCTACGTTTTCATTAGAGTGTGACTTTGCTGTAAAAGTTAGATCATACATTGATTTAAAAGTACATATGTTGAATTTGATTGACAGCTAATTACTTTTTAATATACCGAAAGGAAATTTCTGAATTGTTATTTGTTCATTAAAGCGTGTCCTTGTTTTAATAACTTATTTTCATATTAATTCATATTTTCATATTGTAATAATAATTTTGAGTCATTTTATAATGGCTTTATACTTGTAAGGGCTTTAAACTTGAAAGGTAGACAGCATCAAAAAAACGTGCGCCTTTATTTTAGCCGAAATTTTACGATTTTCAAATTTTTTCACTAGAGTATTTGCTCAAAAATATCCAGCAAAAAACTCCAGTCATTTGGCCACCATTTCCAGAGTGGTACAGTCGTGTTGAGGGTCGTCCAGCGTTGTTCAGTGAAGTTTGATTGCTTTCAAAAATTTTGCTCAACAAGCACCGGAAACAACATATGAAACAACTAAATTTCCATTGTTCAAAGGTGCTGTTCCGTCTTGTCGAGTCGTTTGACCGAGTTCTCGACAGTGTTGAGCGCACGCAATCATATTATTGAGTCTGGACGGCACTTTTTCGCGCCAAAACGGCTCAAACAGAAATAAATGTAGCAAAATTCAAGCAAAAAAAATTCAGTCGTTTCGCCACCCTCTTTGAACAGCTCTGAAGACTTCGCCACCAGCTTTGAACAGCTTTGACAAATGTTGAGCGAAAAATCCAGTGAAAAAATCTATCGTTTGGCCGAAGAATCAATACTTAATCGAAGGGCTACTCTCTGTAAGTATTTGAAATGAAATTGAAACAAAGTTCTGGGATTAGTGGGATTGACCTGGAAGTTCCATGCAGTTACTGCAACGACCAATGTAGTGCTTGGAAAAAGTAGAAACTGTGATTTTGATTTTAGAATACCTAAAATGGTTCCAAATAGAAACGAAATCTCTCATGTAAAATCAATCAGTTATTCTTCTATTCGAAAAAGCTTACCTGAGAGTGCTACATGCGCAGTTACCATATATCCGGATATCAGCGCATCGTCTTTATCCGGGGTGCGCTCAAATGTGAGGAAATGGGGGTACATTTCATTTTCACGGTGGAATCAGCTTTTCTGCTTATGATTTTCGTAATCTAAAGCTGGCGAGAGATTTTTGTGTTTCAAACACTGAGATTTTTGTGCGCCGACCAAAAACAAAGATTTTTGCGTTTGAAAGATTGTGTTTGAAATCAAAAATGTTAGATTTCGAAGACTGTTTTTGAAACACAAAAATAAAAATCTCTCGTCTGCGCTGATCGAACAAAAATGTTTTTGAAACATAAGTCTGAATGAGTTATTGACCAATCGTGAGACAGGACGAAAAACTAAACAAAAAAAGGAATTATAGGAATTTCGATAGGACGAAAAACTAAACAAAAAAAAGGAATTATAGGAATTTTGTGTTGTCGAGTAAAGTAGAAAACAAGTTCATACATAGGCGAATTTTATTTTATATTTATTTAGCTATCTATTCCAGTTTAAGATGTCGTGTGGCACATTCCATTTTGTCAGCATTATCGTGTTTTTGGACCAAAATTTAGAAAGAATTGCCAATATTATATAGAGAGTACGGTTAATTTCCCATACTATATGGCTAAAGACTAAAAAACATGTTATGAAAAAGAAACACTTATCACGTGATTATGAAACGCACAAATCTCTCGTGTGCGCCGACCTCAAACACAAATGTTTTTTTTTTTTGAAAAACAAAAATCTTTCGTGTGTGTCGGCCCGAACACAAATGTTTTCTGTGTTTGAAACACAAATATCTCTCGTCTGCGGCCAGCTTTAAGCAACTAGAAAAACTAAGTCATCACAGTGGCAGAGTTTGACAGCGAAAAAACAGAAAAAGTAGTGAATAAATGGCTAAATCAGTTTTAAAGTCAATGATACAACAACATGCCCTAATACAAAACACACATGACGAATTCTACCAAAATAAAGCTCTTCTCGAAGTGGATTTCTGACTTCCATAAGAAATTTACGTCATGAGAAGTTATGAGAAATGACAATTCAAATCACACTCTAAAACAGTCCAGAAACAAGAGTATAAAAGGAATGCTGCTATCTAAGCCTACTAATTAATAAACTAAAACAAAAATTTATGAAATAATATAATGGTTATACTACTATATTTTGACAGTCCATTCTGTGTGAATGATTACACCAATTGTTCTATTTACAATTTAAATACATATCAAATATGAAAGCTAGCATACTTCAGTTATAACAAGCCTCCAAGCCCGAATATGTAAGTCGTGTGCGACAACGAACATAAATCTTGCAAATCTGGTAAAATTCGATCTTTAGTAAAAATTAAGAATTCTTTCAAGTACATGCAATTAAAATTGACTTTATAATATCTCACAGCAAAAAGTGAAAAATCAAACGAAACTTTATTTTTAATCGTAAGCAACGGACTCGCAAGTCGGAATTCAGGGACGAAATAAAAATAATTGTCAAGCCAATTTTGGTAAATAGAATAAAAAATTTACTGATTCTGGCTTTTCCAGAAGTTCCAATCTGCCAAGTAAATGACGTTCCATGTTTCTATGGAGATGTCCCAAGAAAATTGATTTTAAATATCGAAAAGTTACCTCTTCGGGTTCAAAGCGTAAAAATCAAGCTATCTGCCTGCGCCCTATCGAAAATCATTAATAAACTATTTCATCAAAACAATTTAAAACCAATCTGCTGTATATACATTGTAGAGACATCATCTGAGTTATCCATCAAATACGTGAGCTCAACTTCAGTCACTTTTATACATCCTACCCTCATTGCACGCAACAAAACAATGTTCCAACATTGGCTAAAATAATGATCGATGTATGCATTTGACAAACCATCTTCCCCCTCCTTCGTATGTGCATACGTGCTGTATAACCCTCCCCCTCCCAGGTGTAAAAATGGCTTCCATTAGTTCAGAATTAAACCAAAATATTCACTTTCAAACTGTGTAGATAGCAATATTGCCTCAGCCCTAAAATATGAAACAGAACAGACTAAAATACAGCCAACGTACGTTAATTCGATTGTTGACAGGGATCAAGAATTTGTTCGAGTTAGCGAATGTTCGAATTGTCGAGCGGCTTTTGTATGGTATGTATTAACGGAGTTCGAGTTAGCGGGCGTTGACTGTACTTCATAATGATTATGGCGCACGATAAGCATTGCCCGCATGCATTGAGAAGCATTTAAATCTCACAAAATACTATCTTAGCAAAGGCAGAACTAATTTACAACTACAGTTGAACATCTCTAAGTCAAAATCGCTTAACTCGAACTTGTACGCCTCTTTAGAGCTTTCAGTGTCGATTTAGCTTCGTTTGCCTCGAAAACTGACTTTCTGGAACAAATTTTCATTCCTATTCTCAAGATGGAACCTGTAAGCGGGTTTCAACTGTAAATTGAAATCTTTGGGAAAACATTAACAAATGGTTTATATCAAGGAAACTGCAAACATTTAGGACCAAATAAAAGTATGTACAGCAAAGTTCCACCATTAAGAAATTCGTTTGTCGTCTCCGGCTATTGTTCTCCATTAATTAACCTATTGTTTCATATTGTTCTGGTCAAAATTTACAAAGTGGTTTCTGAAGAGCGGAAATTTACTGCAAGTTTGCAATAAAAACGTCTCATAAAAAATAAAAAAGTTTCATGGAAACGAAGTTATCCGGTTTTGCTGCAAGCGCCTGATTATTGCTAACATTAAAAATAAAAACCCAATTTATACGAAGCCAACAAGATTTGAAAATGGCAAAAAATACGAAAAATAAGCAACCCGTTTACAAGCTGGCGGTTCGAGCTGCTGGCGGTTCAAGTTGCTGGCGGTTCGAGCTGTCGACAGTTGGATAATGAAAACGATAAAGCCTGAAAAAAGCATCGCACAAACACTTGAAAACAGAAAATACTGAAGCTATTTTTCACGCTATTTCTTTCTTCAAACTTTTTTCTTCGAAAAGAAAACAAGTGCGAGAAAACATTAGATCCCTAAAGCTCACAGCCACGAATTGTACTGATAAACACTCTTCAAAAGTATAATTCCGTAACATGTTTTGCCATTTTCAAATCGTGTGAAGATGACCTAAAAACATTTATTTCGTAAACAATTATTCTGCACAAAGATTAATCGCAAAAATGTTAATGTTCGAAAATAAGACAACACTAAGATAAAACAACACTAGAGTGTTGAACTTCGTACCTTTTGAAAGCATTGATGTTTACCTTTTCATTCGATCTTTGATATTTATACGAAGTTTTATTTATCACATTAAAAAACAATTCTTTGGATTTTAATTTGAAGTAGTCTATTCAGAGAGAAAATCTGCGTTTTATTTTGTTCGCAGCAAAAATGGTTTTTCTAGTTCTCCAAACTGTGAATGTTGGCCTTAAAATACAAAAGGGCAAGACATCTTGCACCATTGATCAGTTTCCAAAAGTAAACATTTTTGGAACTCTACCCTCCATACAGTCTTAGTGATAAAATATACTACCATAAACACAGAAACATTAGTAACAAAATTAGGCGTTTGCGGCTTGTGTCCTTTTCAAACTAGAGGGTGGGTTCTGGGGATCCGGACCCCTTCTCATTTTCCCACAAATCAAGGCTTGTGCTTTAATTTTGGAAGCATTTTCTTTGTAATTTTGGAGATTATGCAGCATTTAACGGACGAGCTAGGTATCTTAACCAACCATGGAGGAAACAGCCTGCCTTTCATTAATATAGAGTGTCGCTAAGATATTCTATGTTAATAGGCCTTAGATACTCTTTTTAAGAGTGTCGATATACCAATTATAGAGTGTCGCTTAGATATCTAACAGTGTAACATTACCCTTAGATATTCTATGTTAAGACCTTAGAATTTCACGATTGATCGGGATTAAGCATTGAAAACATAAATAAGAATAACTGTTAAAAGTATATAATTAATATGATTACACAGAGCCAAAAACCTTTACTCTTGAGCCGCAAAATTGCTTTCACGCTTCAAAATCATTCAGTTTTTCGTAAGCTAAAGTAAAGACATTCTAAAATATAAGTAAAAAGTTTGTGAAGATGATTGTGACAGTTGGTACTTTACGGACATCATCTTGAAGAAAAGATCCATGTACCATAAATTTGACAGTCTGTACTGGCGCTGATAAACTGATACTTTCGCTTTCAATTGTCTGGGAGGGACACAGACCCTTTTTTGTTGTTTCTCAGCATTCGACGATTGATGTCACATTCAAATTTCGGTTATTTCATTATTTTGTATCGATAAATGCTGGACTCGGATTTCCAGGATTTTATACGAATATGTTTTTGCAACATTCTTCAAAAGGAAAAAAGTACATTATAAAACTCTGCCTTTGTCACTTAAATTGTCTTGATCTAAAAATGAGCTTGCGACCCATATCATTGCAAAATCCTACCTTCTACTTGAATCTTAAACCTCCCCGGCAATTCTTGGATGTATCTACAAAAAAGAAATAATTTACTAGCAAAGTTCAGTTAAATGCAGATGTCTCGCATTCATAAATAACAGATGTCTCACATTCAAAAATAAATATAAAAGTTTAGTCAAAGGCCCTGGTTTCGTCGTGATTTCAAATTTCGTGTTTGTACCCAAAGCATACAGTTTAAAGAGCAAATTACCAAATTGTAAATTAACTATAAATTTAATATTGCTATTCATATGATATTAACTGTATGAAGGCAGTCTCTTGTCATTAGACTCAGTTAAACGTGTTACCATATTTTTAGGACACCCTCGGTGTACACAACAGAACCAAAGCTATTTTTGAAACCAAATAAAAAATTTAGAAATGTGCAAAAAGATGTGAAAAAGTAACGAATCATTTATGCTTCGTGGTCTCAATAAAATCACCAATAATTCCATTAAATAGCGCGAAGATTTCAAGATCAGCCAACCACAAAAACGGCCGCGTGACAAAACACTATTTTACTGCAAGAAAACGGGTCTTTATACAAAAGGTTATTTCTTTCATTTTTTTAATTTTAATTTTATCTTATTTTTTATTTAAATGTTTTTTATTACGATTTTTCAATATAGATACTGCCTTAGTTGTTTTTATTTTAAACCACATACTGTAAGGTTATAGAGTTTGTATATTTATGAGGGTGTAGAAATAGGTTTACCTTTTTTTTTAATGTAAATTAATATTTTCCTTTCTTAAAGAAAAACACTTTTTTTTCTTTGACCACAAAATCCTTAGGTGATGGAATCAAGGTCTTTCGATTTTTTTAATGCCATCCCTGCCACTCTAGTTTACGAGTACGTGGTTTTGTAATAAATTTAGATATAATTTTAATCATTGTAATTAAATCATACATTCCTGTAATATTTTATCCTTTTTTGAAAATATAGTGTAAATTTTAAATTCAGTGGCATATAAATACATACATAATACATATATATATATATATATATGTATATTATTTAGTTTCAATTTATGTCAAATACAGCAACAAGATGCTTACCCCGAGTAAATTGTAAGGAACATAACCAGTTTCTCTCTTTCTGTTCTCAGCCATCCACCATTCTCTTTCATTTGAATCTCCTCTTCTCAATATCTTCAACTGCTCGCCACAGTGAAAACTAAGTTCATCTTCATTTTCTGCCGTATAGTCGTACAGAGAACATACCTCGCCACTGTTTTTTCTCCCTACTTGCTCTTTACACTCTGAAAAGGAAACAAAAAGTTAGTAACACTTACAGCAACCTGCATAAAAGAACCTACGAAAATGAACCGTCAGGCTTAAATTTTGTATAATGTTTTGACAAAACGAACTTTAAAGAATAAAACTTGAACTTGGGAGAACTTGTAAATTTTACAAATGTCCGACTTTAGTAGTTATTTAGTCGACTAACATTTCCTCTTCTATGCCCCAGCTATTTTTTTTCTCTAAGGGTCGGGTATAATCCAACTTTCGTCAGGCTAGAACCCAAAAATACAGATTCTTTTATCCTGGTTTCTCCCGTATGTATTTATAAGACAGTTGATAATTTAACATTGTCTTAGGAAGACGTACTATAGAGCACATTTATGATTTGTAAAACGTCATGATTGTTTTTCAATTTTACATGTAAATTTGTTATCGTCATAAAACCACAATTTCTTTCAATGGAAAATACGATTATTTCTGAAAGCGAGCGTCCCAAAGACATTTTGCTTTTGCACAACAAGCTGTTGTGCAAAAACGGAAGTAACTCTGACATAAAAATTTGGTATTTTAAGCATACCAGTTATTCAAAAGCAAATAAAAATTTTAAAAAGTGTCATGCCACCATCTTAAGAACTCTCTTGTTAATGGCTTTAATTACCAAAAATAGACAATTTGAAGTAGTAAAACGTATTCATACCATGTAAAAATCCAAAGCATTCGTCATAGTTGTCTTCCAGACGTGAGCATTTTTCTGCAGCAGTTTGCCGGTCTGAATACGTCATGGCATACACTGAGGCCCCGTGCTCCACTAGAAACTTGCACAAATCCATATCATTGTAGAAGGCCGCACAATGAAGTGGTGTCCTAGAAACATGATTAAATAAATTAGATCTATTCAAGTGCATTACAGTAAAATTCCGCATATTAGAGCCTTCCACAATTAAGAATTTAAGGTTAAAATAGCTGCATTCATTCCTCGCAGAATGAGAAAATTATTACTACGTCCTGACGACATTTTTAAAATAATAAACAGACATATTCTAAGTAAAATGAGTACTTGAGTTCACCACCCTCTGAGCTATTAAGCTGAGGTATGCTTTTAACTTAAGAACCCTCTCAGGTTGAATTTGATAAATTCTTACATGTGGGTTTTTACTGTGCTGAATAAAACAAGAATTGAACAACAAATTCTACAATTTTATATCTGAGTTAACCAAATGCTTGTTTACATTTTTGAATTAGCCAATCTTATCACAGAATTTCTATCATATGATCATAAACATTGAGAATATATTGGTTGTTTTCAAAATGTAAACAAATCGACTGTTAACCCCTTCACGCTCGGTTATATTTCCATATAACATGCAAATTCTATGTAAGTTTTGTTCTTCAGCGGGTACCACACATAAACCAACATAATTCAAAAGATAAATTTACGTTAAAATATTTGAAGTCCTGAAAATATGAAGTTTTACGTTGTTTATTAATGGCCCATATGGTCCTTCCCGACTTCCCGAGGTGAAATGATGAATGAAATACAAAATTCGCCTATGCTGAAGTGAACAAAATGCCAGAACAAGAAACAATATTCCAAAAAATTGTGAACGTTCCGAAGCACAAATTATTATTTCATACTTGTGCTTCAGTTTTCAGACCACGCAATCATACAAATTGCAAATACTGTTCCTTAATAGAATTTTAACAAAGTTATTGTGAAATAGCAAAGTTGTCTTTTCTTGAATAGCAATAAAACACATAATAACGTTAACACTCACCACCCGTTATTATCTGGTGAATTAATGTCACAACCAATTTCCACCAAAAACCTAACCACTTCTTTGTGATTACCACAAACAGCATTGTGGAGTGCAGTGATTCCCTCGGCGTTTGCAAAACTGGGATCTGGCACTCGATGAACCATCTCTTTCACCAAAATAATCTCTCCTTCCAAAGCAGAATCAAGCAACAAAGCATGAGGATCGAGCTGAATTCTTCCCCGTTTTTTATTGTCTCTCCCTGGCTTTTTTAAAATAGTTGGCGGCAACTTGTCAAAGGGCACATTAATGAGCACTGGAGGCATTGGTTTGTCGGTGTCTGATGTCTGAGAACTAGTATCGTCTTCAGGTGGCTCAAAAGGTTGGTGTTGTTGCTGTTGCTCGTTGGCTAAATTTTCCAAATACGGCAATATCACATTCTGTGTCGCAATCATATCAATATCAGCAAACGAGGTTGCATAAATGTCATTTTCATTAGAGTAGTTATCATAATAATTATCTCCACCCTCCTCGTCAGCTTTTGAAACAAAACTTTCGTCTAGTTCAAGATCCTCGCCCTGTTCCTTCTCAGGAAAGTGGTCCTTCCCAATCTGCTTCATGATCGGTTGCTTCACAGACGGAATAGCATCTTTAAATTGCTCCACAAGATCATGAACTGACAGCTTATTAATATCATCTGTAAATTCACTCATATTCGGTTGTCTTGAATGAGAGAATTTCTGAACAAAATCAACGTCACCTGCATCAGCAGGATTCACTTCGCCCGTGCTTACCTCCGGTTTATTCGAAGTCTGCTCTGGAAGATTCTTTTTCTTTGGAGGAAGAGGTGGTTTTGGAGCAACTAGAGGCTTCTTAGGAAGCTCGGGTTTAGAAGCTTTCATGGGAAGAGCAGGTGCCTGCTCGTCTTCCTCAATTGCAGAAATTTCATCCAATTTTTTTAATTCTTCCAACTTCTCTTCAGACATTGGCAACACTTGTTTTGTGGTAACGGCAGCTTGGAAAACCATTACCTCCGTCCCGTCGCTTTTTGGAGAATCCATATACCTGATGGCAGTTCCGTTACATGTCTCTGAGTATTTGCTCAACAAACCATCGCTGTACACAGGAGAAATCTTTCTTTCGGAAAGAATTGGTGATGATGTTCTGAACTCGGTCGGCTCAGCCCAAATTTCTACATCACTTGATCTGCGTGCTCCAGAAGCAAAAATTTTGCCTTGCTTACTTAAATCCACATCAGTAGACGTGATTGACGACAGTGAAGATAATGATGATGAGGGTGAGTGACGATTAACTCTTGGAGCTTGCGAGGGCGATGGAGGACCAATACTACTATTTGAAAAAGTTCTATAGGTGCTTAGGAGCTGCCCATTGCTGCTATTTACTTGAAGCGAAGGGAGAACGTCGGTGCGTGATCTTGGTAAGTGAGCATTTCCTCCTCCTCGTATATTTGACAACGAATCAAAAGATGCAGATCGCACAGGCAATGTATTTGGTACTTGAGTGGTCGTCAAGTTCGTTTGAGAGCCAGTTGCAAATTCTGGGTAGTCTTCCACAGTCGGCGGTCGATCAAACTCCCTTCCATCGGGAGCTACATAGAACTTTCCTCTCCGTATGTACGGAACATGATTTAGTGGGATTCCTGCACGACCGTTTACCGGTCCCGCACGAACATCACTCTGCAATATTCTATCCGTAATTTTCTTCTTCTGTAAAGTATCGAACAACTTATTTGATCCAAATTTATTGTTATTGCCATTTACCTCACCATTAATGAGCTCAGACGACGTCGAAGCATCCGAATCGTAATCCGAAGCATTGTGTTCATTCAACTGGCTTCCAAGCAGGTGAATTTTCTTGTCAAGTTCTGTGAGTTCTTTTCTTCTTTCATGAAGAGTGTTCTTTTGCACCTGCAGTTGCTCCTCTTGCTGGCTGTTTACTTCATTCCGCGTCTGTTAGAAAAAAAGATTGATGATTTAAACTTTTCACGCCTGAATTTATGTTTAATAAACAGAAGAATTCAAAGTCCGTTTTAAATAAACATGAGGTACCACGAGCAAACCAAATCGATAAACATATAAATTAAAATACTAAAACTATGAAATAAATGAGGAACTCTGTGTGTGTTTGCCCCCTAAAAATAAAACGCTTTAGGACGCTTGATGGCCATTCCAGGAGTGAAAGGATTTATGAAAAGATCACTACCGGACGAAAAAGTCGGGAAATCTTGGACCGGCGGTCGCAGGCACAAATTTTGATGCAGGCATAAATTTTGATGCAGGCACAAATAAAGGGAAGTAGTATCTGCCCATGTACATACGTAAATGCCCCAAATATGTGCAATGATTTGTCCTCAGCAAGAACTTCGCTAACTAGACCGGTCGCAGGCACAAAAAAATATCCTGACATCCGGACAAAAGTAAGATCGCAATGAATGAAAACAATGGTATTTTCTTTAGAGGGGGCTTGTGTTTTACCAAACCATTGTCAAAAATTAGACCTTGCTCAAAGTACGGTCGCAGTAAAAAAATTTCCGACTCGTGATGATCACTTTTCTCGTTCCTGATAAAATAAAATGATTACTAAGGTTAGAAATTGTGCAAACAGTTCTTCCAACACCTTGTATGATACCGTATGAGACAAGGCCACCCTGACTTAGCACATATCTAAACACTTTCTTTTTTAATTTCAATTCACTTGAAAAGAAGCTCTGATCGGTTTCACAACAGCTAATTATTATCAATGATATATATTCAATATTACACACTTGTTCTGCTTCAAATGTAATGCTTACAAAGTAAATTCATTTAATAGACAATTATAAGAAAAATTTGCAGCAGAAACGCCGAGAAGTCAAAAATTTATTTCAGCAAACCTCTTCTATAAATAATTGTCCTTTTTTAAATTATTTAACAACTGAATAAATTATTAACAATTTGCAAAATGATCATCGCTAAACAAATTTTATGAAAATTGTCAAAAAATATGTAATCATCATAGAATTTCGAAAGTTCAAAAAATTCTTAATTCAAATCAATACAATTTTTGTGACAAAAAGACTGTTATTTCAAATTCTTTCTTGAAAATGTGAAACTCTTTTTTATGACCAATAATTTCTACGTTCAAAGTTCTCTTAATTTTTCGTTTGTCTGGCTTCGTTTCCGCTTAAAGTTTTTTTTCATGAAAACGGGGCCAGAATTGACAAATAAAAAATTATGAGAGCTTTGAACCTGGAAGTTATTGGTCATAAGAGACAGCACTTTCAAAGATAGCACAGCATACCTTTGTTTAAGAAACATATTTTTTTAACATGTTTTACTACTGATTACATTCCATGAGTTTCGTGTTATTCAAACAAACAAACAAACAAACAAGAAAACAAACAAATATTTCCTTTTGCGGGTGAATAATTTCATCATTAAAAATAATAGACAGGAAGTTGAAAGTTCTTATGCAATAGATACTGCAAGCAAACCTTGGATTGCCATTTCAATATTTCCTTCGACTTCGAAATATTAAAGTACTTAAGCTCAGTGCCAAATAGTAGCATTAGAGCTGATCAGTGCCGTCGGAAGACCTTCTGTTCTCACAACAATAGAGAGAAAAAAAATTTCGTTAAAAACGTTTGTCAAACAACTACGATTAGGACGACATGGGGGGGGGGGGGGGGGGGCGAAGGGTTTGGGACAGC